>JAPPVO010000014.1:21080054-21152513 GCA_030407325.1 Camellia japonica
GCACCTTCATGCAAGTTTTGCATTAGGTATTACGACCTTTCACTAGGAAATTTGTCGTTGTTTATTTTGATGACATCTTAATCTACAATAAATCAGAGGAGGACCACATGGCCCATTTACAAGAGGTGTTGACAGCGCTAGAGGTAAACAAGTTGTACGTTAACCTTAAGAAGTACAGTTTCCTCACAAGTAGCTTGTTGTTCTTGGGTTATGTGGTTAGTTCAGATGACATTCATGTGGATTAAGAGAAGGTTCGAGCCATCCAAGAGTGGCAAACACCCAAGACTGTTAGTGATGTTCGGAGTTTCCATGGTTGGCTATAGTTTATAGGCGTTTCAGCATTATTGTGGCGCCAATCACAGAGTGCATGAAGAAAAGAAAATTCCTGTGGTGTGATGATTAGCTTTGCCCAGTTTTGAAACGATCTTTGAGGTAGAGTGTGATGCTAATGGTGTGGGCATCGGGGTTGTCCTATCTCAAGAACATAAACCAGTGGCATTTTTTAGTGAAAACTTAAGTGAAGCTCGACTGTAGACGCGCCCTTGGGCTTCACTCTACAGTTCGGACTCCCTTTTGTTGTCGGTTCTTAATCTGAACCAAAGAGTCCAAATCCGGCAAATCGTTTTGAGAAACAGATTTTTTTAGAAAAGAAGTGCCAAACATGGACTGCTTTGCCAGATACAGAGTCGCCACCTAAATATTTTATTTTGGGAAATTTAGGAAACCCTGACTCAGTGCCAAAGGCCACATGTCCGTCATCACCAAAGTTGCTTCGGCTCGGAAACTTGGGTACGATTGGGGAAGGTCAGCTATGAGCACCCCCTCTTGCCCGATCCGAAGATCGGCCTCTACTAACCATGATATCCGATTTTGAAAACGTTATGTGTTCTTATTCCGATTAATTAGCTAGAATTACTATGTGATGCGCACAGCAAAACAAGTATAGACTAGATCGCCTAATTTGGAACAAAGCATTGCATATCCGTTTGTTTGGAAACGTTTTGAAATTTGCTACTCACAAGTAGGCTAAAACACGGATTTCAACGAGTTGTTCCAACTCAAACAATCCAACCTTCACCCACAGGCATTCAGGCAGTTTATCACATAAGCATCTAGCCACATGGTAAGCATGCCGTCATGGTACCATTCACACGCATGTGGTATGCTAAAGCATAAAAGCTTACCTAGTACTCCAAGCCAACACAGAAACTAGTTAGTAATCATATGCATGATCCTAGTTCATGTTTAGATGGATAATGCAACATATGCCAAATGCAACTATAATAGGCTCGGCTACCCTAAAGATGGCATGTGAAATACTGCAACTAACAAATACTCAACTTGGAATTGAAATACAAGTGCAGTTAGCATGATGTGCCGAGCCCGACGCATGTAAGACAAATGTATGGATGCACACATGCATAGCATGAGGTATGCTAATTTAAATATGCCCCAGTCTACCATCATAAGCAGGTAAATAAAAGGGAAGAAAGACGTGGGGTTGGAAGACATACATACACGCACGCACGCTTATTACACATTTGCCCTCGCTCGGAGGGTCCGAATAAATATTACAGTCCAAATAAATAATACTAAATTAATTATTACAGAATTTCTAATTAATTAACAAATTAAATGCAGAAAGAAGGTGGCCACAGCCCCGCCTCGGGATGCGTGAATGATGCATGCTTGTTCCGTCTTGCCCAGAAATTCGTTGCCATAGCACTACTGCCTCTGTTAACACTGCCCTGCTCCTCTGAGGACTGCCAAAGTCCAAGGGTATGCTCTCTGGATGTTGAGGAGTACCACCAACCAAGTAAAAACACCACCGGCCGAATGGGATGATCACCGTCCGCCTTTTAATCTATCGGCCACAGATTACTGGCCGGTCGGCACTGTATTTAGCCGACCGGCCAAATCTTCCTGCAGAACCTGCAATTGACAGCAGCAGAGGGCAAGCAGTGTATGGCATGGAATTTTCAGGCAAATGTATGCACGGACACACTCCCTATCATGTAATGGACTCAAGGAAGTGTGGCCCTCGACCCTCGGGCCATCAATCACGCATTTCAATGCATGATGGCCCAAAAGCCAAGTGTGCAACTTCGATATCAAATGCAATGCAAGCACAAAACACATCAAAGGGCCCCAACCCCTATCATGATTGATCAAGAGGCAAGGGATACATGCTCAATGAAATGCAACCTAGGCATGGAGGCTAAGTATGCAACATGAACATTCAAATGAGCAATGTATACTAGGAACGCAATCCTAAACATGTAAGCAAACATGGAATGCAATAACATGCGATGATGGACTTAAACTAACATGGATAGCTCGCAAGCATGCCAAAATCAGTGGCCATTAGATGAAAATGAGACACTCGAAATGCGTGCACACGTGCACGCAAATCGAGGACCGAACCTAAGGCATCAAATGCCACTCTACTAAAGCATGGCAAGGCATGGAACATGGTATGCAAACATGAAAACTTCAGTACTAAATCATGATGCTAAACAGCCCCGAAGCATGGAAACATGGCACCCGATGCATGAGATGAATCCCGAAACATAAAACTAGGCACATGTATTGACCTATAGCTATACAAAGCATGCATTTTTTGATCATGAAGCATGAAGACAAAACTAAGGCAGTCCCAAAATATGCACATTTCTAGTTCAAAGTGTGGCCAAAAAGGGCTAGCAAGATGGATTAAAATAGCATGCAAATTTGACTAGTAAACATGGTTTACATGACAAGTGTATGAAGCAAGTGAGAACTCATCAAACCAACAAAAATCAGTGAACTAAACATGTGAAAATATGCCCAAATAACCTCTGAAATGAAGCCAACATATGCAAAAATGATGAGCTCCTTTAGAGGGCTATACAAGGGGTTATTAAGCACATATGAGATGGACACTCAACAAAGCCAAACCAACTCTGGAAATGGCCTATAGGGGTCCTAAAAACAACTAAAAAATGCCTGAACTAAGCTCAAGAAGTGTGCAAATATAAGCCCCTTTGTAAGGCCAAAAAGGGCATCAAACAAGACAACAAGGAGAGGGGATGGCCCTCTCCTTCTTAGGACCTTAAACCACCATCTTCACCACTGAAATCCCTCAAGATTTCAGTGGTGAGGAGGCCCAAACAAGGTGGTCCCGGAGCTCACTAAAAATGCACAAAAATGAGGCCAAACAAGGCCTAAGAGGGGGTAGACAACCCCAAACACAAAAGTGTTCTTGAACAAACTTAAAAAGGAGCTAAAAACAAAACTTTTTTCAGTTATACACAAAGCTTAAATCAGCATGCAAGACAGGTCAAAAGCTAATGCAAGATTGGGGAAACTAAAGCAAAGAAGTTACCCTTGAAGAACCTTTGATGAACAGCAAGGTCAGACCTCTTCTTCTTATCAAAACCACCTCAAAACCTCAAGAACAAACCTTCAAGACCTCCCAAGTCGGAGTATGGTGTAATGGTGTGTGTGTTGGTGCAATACTATGGTCAAAACACACTTTAAGGCTCTTAAACACACACCAAGGATGAGAGAGAGGGAGATATAGAGAGAGAGGGTGATATATATGTTATATGTATGTATTAGGTCTGATTTTGCTGAACCAAAACAATGGAGGAGGAGGCTTCCTTATATAGACAATGGAAATGGTGTAAAGCTTCTCAAAGAAGCTATACAAAAGGGTCAAAGGAACCAAGCTTCTAAGAGAAGCTAATGCAAAGGTGCAAGCTTCTTGAGGAAGCCAAGACAAGGGGTCAAAGCTTCCTCAAGAAGCTTTGAGCAAAGGGTGCAAAAAGAGGGTCAAAAAGGGTGCAAAGGGTGCAAAACAGCCACACACGTGCATGGGGAGCAGAGTCTGTGCATTCCAGCTGGCACAGCTGGCATCCATTCAATCTGTAGAATACTTCGGAAGGTCGTCGGCCAGCAAACTTGGTCGGTCGGCCATCTATTTGGCCAGTCGGCCATCTATTTGGTCGGTCGGCCATTTGTTTTGGCCGGTTGGCAGGAAAAATCTGCTCTGCAGGTCCAACTTCAAACGGGCATAACTTCTTTATATAAACTCCTTTTCAGGTCATTCTTGTGTCAAAACCCGGAAGTAAGCTTTCCAATGGCACCAGCCTTGCGTCAAAATTCTAACTGTGCAAAAAGTTATGCCTGTTTTGGTGAAGGATGCTCAGTTTCAGTCCAACCGGGATGATGCCCAACTTTAACCAATCATATCTCCGCCCTCCGGACTCGGATTTAAGAGATTCTTGAATGAAAAATGAAGCCCCAGAAGTCTTCTTTCCAACGGTAGTGGCCTCATAGCTTAACTCCAAGTGTATAGACAGATAAGCTTGATTTAGCGAGTACTACTCGTCCCTCTCTTAGCGATTCTTGCCTATCCTCTTTTCCAACTTGGTTTCTCCCCTCTTCTCCTCTTTTCTTCAACTTCAAACCCCTAAGCAAGGTGTTTTGAAAGATTTTTCAAAGATTTTATCTCTCTTTCATTCATTTCCACTTTGTCCTTGCTCGGTTTTCCGAAAAGCACAACGTTTGACAAAATGCGAGCCTCGAATCATCGTAGAAACTTTATTTCAAAAAAGTTTTGAAAGAGAGGGTTTTAAGGTCTAAGAACCAGTCAAAATAGGTTTGGTCCAAAATGGGGTGTGAAGTTGAGATTTTTCTCTCTCGTTGCCGAAGAAATTGAACCTTTGCCTTGCACACCTTTTACCACCAAGTAAACCATCAGTAACGCCCAAGTCTTAAGGGCGGTCAAAAATGGGGTGTCTACAGTTGCCCCTCTTTGACAGAGCTCGGGAGTCATGAAATGACGTGAGTGAATGTCAAAGCCCAGAGACGACCCATTTTTGACAAGGCCGAAGACTTGGACAAACAAAATATAGATGCAGTTGGTTTAACCCGCAGGCTGCCTACGTATCCCTTTGCAAGGAATCAAACCAGCGTAGTTCAGGGGCAGGATGCAAAATGATATGCAGGAAGAGTTGATAATTGGACTTATACGCTACGCGAAGCCGTTTGGAAGTTGGACTTATATGAAAAAAAGGAATTGCACCTTTAGAGGATTTAAAGTCTCCTAGACCAGAGAGGGCACAGGACAGTAGTGATACAAAAATACAATGTGCACAAGAAAGTGCGATGCAGAGTGATGCACAAAACAGTGCTAAGAAGATGCACAAAATAGTGCTATACAGGTGCACAAGACAGTGCGATGCAATGCACTAACAAGTACAGGTAAAGTGCGCAAGATAGCGCGATGATAAACTGAAATAGTGTAATGCGCAAAATAGCGCGATTGTAAACTACACAAAACAGTGCGATTGAGGTGCGCAAAATAGCGCGAATGAATGCAATGCACAAGACAGTGCGATACGCTAAACAGCGCGATTGATTGAAATGCACAAGACAGTGCGATACGCTAAACAGCGCGATGATATGCAATGCACAAAATAGTGCGATACGCTAAACAACGCGAATGATTTGAAATGCACTAAACAGTGCGATACGCTAAACAGCGCGAATGATTTGAAATGCACTAAACAGTACGATACGCTAAACAGCACGATTGATATACAATGCACAAAATAGTGCGATACGCTAAACAACTTGAATGATTTGAAATGCACTAAACAGTGCGATACGCTGAACAGCGCGATTGATATGCAATGCACAAAATAGTGCGAGTGAGATACAAAGTGTAAGTGCACAAGACAGTGCGAGTGAGATACAATGCACAGAAAGTGCGATAAAATGCATGTTCTATGCAAGTGAGGAAGAATGCATTTTCTATGCATGAAACAGGCATATTCTATGCAACATTGAAAGCAAAGGATATTCTATACGGAATCGAAAGCAAGCATATTCTATGCATGAATCATAACGATGCGCGGCACGCATGTAACAGAAGTGTATATGAAAGTGCACATTCTATGCAATAGAGGGGCATCAAACATGTACTCTGGTGCCTCTGATTTACCTCTTAGAGGACTTTGCAACATGCTCAGCTCAAAAGGGGACACCCTATCTATATTGGCGAGAGGTAACATCTGCATGTGAAACCCTCAAGTGCTGATTGGACTGCCATTTTGACTTGAAGCAGGCTTACACTTGAAGTAGAGGCACGCTCATTCTTCGGAACACTGACAAGGTTTGAAGAGGTACATCCGGAATACAATCTCGGAATTTGCCGAAGTTGAAACATACTAAGATGCTCCAAATTTTCCTTTTTTTTCTTTTGCTTTGCAGTCTGGAACCCACATAGCTTCAGATAGGTCCTTGTTTTACTGTTCACACTTATCGGGGGTGGACCCTACAGTTTATGAAAGAAGGAATCTTGTTTTGTACAAATGTGGAGAATGGCACAGCACTCTGAGCACAAAAAGATTTTATTTTATTTTATTTTATTTTTTTTAAGAAATGAGTTCTTAACCGGGTATTGAGCCTACGACTGAACACAGTGAAAAAGACTCAACAACGGAAAACAAAAGGTAAACAACTTAAACACATCGAGTAACACTCGAAACGACCCAAAACAAGAATCGAGATAAAACAAAAAAGACACGACACTCAGACGTGCACAGGGAGGCTGTTGCACCGGGTATTGTTTCCCACCCTTTCTCATTTGTGATTCTCACATCACTCTGGCACTCAAGCTCCATTTTTCTGAAAAAGCCCTTTTCTCACTTTTTCTCTCGTCGCACATCTCTCTATTCTTCACTCTCTCATTTTTTGTCCCTCCCCTGGGTGGTTGATGGATAAACAAGAAGTTGCGGGCTCTTGCCCCTAGCATTCTGCTAGATTCTCTTTCTTCTGCTCACAACAGTGAACTTCCCCCACAGAGGGTTGTGATGCGGCTGGATGTGTAGCAGATCTGCAATCGACATTGGTTGACGATGCTCTACTGGGGAGTTTGGACGTGATTAGATCTGTCCAGATGAGGGAATGAAATATCCTGCCCCATTCCAGTTCGTGCTTCGCACTTGGCTGATACCTCGTTGCTTGGAGGGTGATAGAGCTTTTAGCCCTTTTGCGGTTAGTCTCAGTGGTGCCCTTTTCTGGCAAGTATGGTGCCCTTTCTGGAAAGTATTTTGACAAAGGGAAAAGACAGAACACCTGACTCAACTGTGCCCCTAGTTCATCATTTTGACCATTTTTTGTTTTGGTTTTTCTACTAAAACAATTTTGACCAATATGAGAGTTAGATTAACACGCTTGTTCAATTTTTGATTTGAAATCATGCAAGTCAGGCTATGAGCACTGAAAATTTTCCTTTTTTGGGTCCAAGAAAATGGTCCAGTTTTGGCAAATGAAATAATTTTCGAGAGAATTAGTCAAACTCAGTAAAAATTCTCAAAAACTATTTTTGCAAACGGCCAATGCTCAACAAGCACGGAACCTACTCTCGAGATGTACGACCTTGGACCCATAGCAATGGAAAATTGCCCCTTGTTTGAAGGACACTGCATGGCAACAGAAAGTTGCCCCTTGTTTGAACGGCACCGCAGTGTATTGAATGGCAACGGAAAGTTGCCCCTTGTCTAAATGGCATCGCAGCACATTATAATCAGTCCTCGGAGCGATGATTACAACCGAACTCTCGGATACAGATAAGGCAAAGATGATCAAAACCATTACATGGACACAATCGAATTGAAGTGTTTTACGGCTGGACTTCAGAATGAAGTTGCCTACGTATCCCAAAGATGGGAATCAAGCCTTACGTAGTTCGGGGTTAAGGTACACTCGGGTATTTAACCTCTCCTTTTGCGCTCTAACTTTTGCCAAGGCGCCCGTTCTGGGTTTTCAACCTTGCGAGCTTTGTTTTTCTTCTTTTCGATTCTTTTTATTTTTTGTTTTCTTTTCATTTCCTTTTTCGCATTTTTTCTTTTTTTTCATTTCTTTTTGCATTTTTCCTCTTTTTTTGTTCTTTTTTCTCTTTTTTTTTCTTGCTCTAACTTTTGCCTGGGCCGCCCTTTCGGGTTTCCGGCCCAGCGAGCCTCTCAAAGGGTAAAAGTGTAACAAGCCCATGCCAAATGGTTTTGAAATTGAAGCCTCTCTTATCCAGGAGAATGGCTGTGTACTGATTTGCAGAAGAATCCACCACGTTGCTTCACGAGCTTCTTCGGTGCGATCTGATCTTCTTGATCTGACTTTGGTGCCTCTTGTTCGAGGGCTGCTTCAAATTGGCCACACAGGCCTCACATCATGATTGACCTCTGAACATTCTGAGTCTAAGTTCAAGGTTTGAAAGTAAGGGGTCGAGTCTCGAGGCTGAGAGCGATCCTAAGCTGCACAATCTCAGGCGATTCCACACAGGTCTTCGCAGGACGGCGCAAAACATTTTTTGAAATCTTTTAAGAAAGCGACAAATCGCTCGCGCTGAAGATAGTGTGGACCAATCTGGATCAAGCCAGGATCCTTCTCAGTACCCACATTAACAAGCATGATTTCATTCATTAAAAGGTTAGCAAGCCTCTCTTTCTCTCAGTTTGATCAAATTTTGCAAATCCCGAGGAATTCCTTCCTCTTTGTTTTCAAACACAGTGTTCAAAAAGCTTTGAAAAAACTCAGGTCATTACAATGACTTCAAGGCACAGAAAAGACAGAGTTCTTAGTCAAATACTGTCATCTCATTTAGAATTTCTGGCACAACTGGCATACGGCAGAAGCAAACACAAGAGTGTGAAAATCACCGTTGTTCCATTCAAATCTGTTGGTGTAACTGGCTCCAGGTAGAAACAGACTCAAAAAGAAAATGAAAAGACAAACACAAAATGAGCAAGTGATGTCCGAGGTAACACCCCCGAAATCACCCGACTCCAACAAAACAGGACTGACTCGATACAACAAGACAGACTCAACTGACTCAGTACAAAAAGACTAACTCTACACAACACAACAAGACTGACCCAATACCCAAGTTAGAAACTAGCATTCGCAAATGCTTAAAACAGTGCGTGCGTTATGCCATATCTGGAGTAAATCGAGCGCCATCCATGTTCATCCCCGGTCACATCCCCACATCACATTATCCCCCACAAGTTCACTGATCAAGTGCCGATAGACTTTGCTGAGTTGGTGCGACGATGACCTTATTGTCAATCAGATCTTGTATTTCGTGGCGAAGACGGAAACAACCATCAGTGACATGGCCGACTTGCTGATGAAAGGCACAGTACTTGGTCGGATCATGGGAGTGAGGAAGTCTATCTGGCAGTGGTCGCGGCTCCAAGGGTTTCAAATCCCCCTCTCTAATCAGGACCCTCAAGGCCGCTGATAGAGACATGTACAGTGGTGCGAACACCCTCTGGCCTCGAGGTGGGTGTTTTGAGGTTTGTGGATTTGCTGGATGCACCAGCAAAGGGATTGGCAGGCGTTGACTTTGCTGATCTTTTCTGAGCAAGGATTAGGGCTGAAAGGAACATTCCTGGTACAAAGGCCCTTCTCCCGGCTTGCCCCTTAATTCAGACTGCTCTCATTCTGAGTGGCGAAAGTGTCATCCACAGTTTTTGTAACAACTGCAAGACTTGCTCTTTGTTCAGTCCCTCAGCTTTCAAAGCCTCAATATCCCACCGAAGGTGTTCATGGGGACCATTGCCTGCCCCTGCTTTTCTTACCAGTCGCTTCCACTTTGTCAAGAGATTGGCCTTCTTCCAATGCAACCCGTCCCAAAGTTGGGGAGCCTTTAGATATGAACTCCCTGGTACGTGATGTGGTTGATGATGGGGCCAAAACCCCAAAGGCCAGATCTGCCACAGTTCTCTGAGATCTTCGATCATCCTCATCAGCTCAGAAGTAGTGGGTTCATGGGTTTGAGATGATTGGGTTCAGATACACCCATCATGCATAAGTCCAGGCTCTCTGGATAAACACATTAGGCTTGGGTAGATGGACTGGGGTGATGTATACGCGGTCGTAAGGGACGGCCAGTGTGTGGATTAGGTTGAGATGTGGATGAGGTACTTGTCATTGGGGCTGAAGGTGGAGCTATCGTCCGGTTGTCAATGAGATTTTGGATCTCATGACGAAGCGCGTAGCAACGGTCGGTGCCATGACCGCGCTGCTGATGGTACACACAGTACTTGGAGGGGTTATGTCTGGCTGGGAGTGGGTCAGGCAGAGGTTGAGGATCGAGGGGTTTGAGATGCCCTCTTTCCATCAAGGCTTTTAGTGCGCTAGTCAAGCTCATATAGAGGGGTGAAAGTTCTGCCCCGAGCTCGGGCTGGGCCTGTTTGTAGGCTTGGATTGGCAAAAAAGGGTTGTGGCTACTGTATTGATTTCGGTGGGTTTGGAATAGCGTTACTACCAGCATGGTACTCCCGAAATCACCCTTCTTGTCGGTTCACTTGTTCTGGGAATGATCCCTATGTTGAACGCATTCTCGACCTGAACCCCCAGTTCATGCAAACTCTTGAAAGTGAATAGCGGAGCGACTATCAACTTTTGCAACATATATGCTCAAGGTTTCGCACCATCATCTGCACTTGATCCCTCTCGGAAGGCCGATCTGTCATCTGTGTTCCTTTGCCCTCCACCTCGCAACAAATTCCACAAAAGGCTCTGTTGGGTTCTGGCGGGTTGCTTCAAGTTCCTGCATGGTCATTTCAACTTGGGTGTTGTACGAATACTGATCGACAAAGGCCTCAGCCAATTCTTCCCAGTTTTGCTTCACTTTATCTTCCAACTTAGCGTACCAAGTGGCTGCTACACCCGACAGGGTTCTTCCATACAAAGAGAGTTTCTGTGGCTTAGTCAGACCCATGGCTTCAGGACATCCAAGAAAAGTCGGATATGTACATTGGATCTCCAGACCCGTCGAAATGATCAATATATGGCATTTTGAATCTGTTTGGGAGCCGCACGGCAACCTCGTGTGCCCATCCTCAATGTCGGGAATGGAGTTAAGGCCCTGTGCCTTTTTGCATTGCTTCTCAAGGTTTGCAATTTTCACTGCAGTCGGATTGAACTCATCAACATGAAAGGGTTGAAGCCTCTCAGTAGGCTGCACCAGGGGTCTGACAACTCGAGCTTGAGCCAAACCTTCTTGGGGATTCAGACCCTGTAAATCTTCAGCTGGCGGAAGTGGGTTAAAGTTCGGCTGGGGTCCCGAAGCTAGATGTGAGGTAGATGTCCCAGATGGGCGTCGCGTTTCAACACTGGTCTCAGCCTGCATGGCAGTTCCCTGATTTAACGCTGCTGTCACGGCCACAAATTCTTCCGAACCTTGTGCCATCACGGCCTGCTGATGATGTGACTGGTGACTGTCGGATTAGATGAACCAATGAGCCCTGTCTGGCCCTTCTTTGCCTTACCACTGGCGAAGGAAAACTGGTTGCCCTTGAATTGAATCTCTGACCTAACAAAGTCTATCAGCACTAGTCCAATGTACCCGGGGGATATCGGAGCCTTCTGAAGCTATGGTTCCAGGACTACCTAGCGAAAGATAAAACATACAGCATCTCAGCTCAATTTTACTGGAACGAATATGAGCATAGCGGAATGACTGTGCTCAATACTGATCACTGTTCCCCAAATATCTATCCCAAAACTGATACCCTCAGGTAAAACTGATTCCCCAAATGCTGATGCCCCCAGGCCTGATGCCCAAACTTGCAAACTGATATATGCATTCCTGTAGAGATACACTCTAAAAGCACATAGCAAGTAAAGCGAGCCAAAAAAACACCCTATGTTGTAGGGTTTCCCTGTCCTATTTTGTCAGGAGCTAGGGTTTCACTACACACACAGTGATTTCAAACAACCTATATCAGTTAAGTAATCTGTCCTAGTTTGGAATGGTCACTATGGATCCGAATATGCACTAGGTCGAATGGTCAAAAGGGTGCCCCGGTAAAACCGGGGTTTGTGTTCCCATACTGGCAGAGCCCGCAACCGGTCAGCCTTATGGTCATGCCTTGACAAGACAAGCCTCCGGCAAACCGCTCAGGAATAGGAGATGGCCAACACGGTGTCCTAGGCGCACCAATGCACATGCAATGCAAAGAGACACATAAATGAAATCAAAACAGGATATCACGAGTTCGAGTCAAGCTCTCTAAAATCCCCAGCAGAGTCGCCAGAAACTATAGACGCGCCCATGGGCTTCACTCTACAGTTCGGACTCCCTTTTGTTGTCGGTTCTTAATCTGAACCAAAGAGTCCAAATCCGGCAAATCGTTTTGAGAAACAGATTTTTTTAGAAAAGAAGTGCCAAACATGGACTGCTTTGCCAGATACAGAGTCGCCACCTAAATATTTTATTTTGGGAAATTTAGGAAACCCTGACTCGGTGCCAAAGGCCACATGTCCGTCATCACCAAAGTTGCTTCGGCTCGGGAACTTGGGTACGATTGGGGAAGGTCAGCTATGAGCACCCCCTCTTGCCCGATCCGAAGATCGGCCTCTACTAACCATGATATCCGATTTTGAAAACGTTATGTGTTCTTATTCCGATTAATTAGCTAGAATTACTATGTGATGCGCACAGCAAAACAAGTATAGACTAGATCGCCTAATTTGGAACAAAGCATTGCATATCCGTTTGTTTGGAAACGTTTTGAAATTTGCTACTCACAAGTAGGCTAAAACACGGCTTTCAATGAGTTGTTCCAACTCAAACAATCCAACCTTCACCCACAGGCATTCAGGCAATTTATCACATAAGCATCTAGCCACATGGTAAGCATGCCGTCATGGTACCATTCACACGCATGTGGTATGCTAAAGCATAAAAGCATACCTAGTACTCCAAGCCAACACAGAAACTAGTTAGTAATCATATGCATGATCCTAGTTCATGTTAAGATGGCTAATGCAACATATGCCAAATGCAACTATAATAGGCTCGGCTATCCTAAAGATGGCATGTGAAATACTGCAACTAACAAATACTCAACTTGGAATTGAAATACAAGTGCAGTTAGCATGATGTGCCGAGCCCGACGCATGTAAGACAAATGTATGGATGCACGCATGCATAGCATGAGGTATCCTAATTTAAATATGCCCTAGTCTACCATCATAAGTAGGTAAATAAAAGGGAAGAAAGACGTAGGGTTGGAAGACATACATACACGCACGCACGCTTATTACACATTTGCCCTCGCTCGGAGGGTCCGAATAAATATTACGGTCCAAATAAATAATACTAAATTAATTATTACAGAATTTCTAATTAATTAAGAAATTAAATGCAGAAAGAAGGTGGCCACAGCCCCGCCTCGGGATGCGTGAATGATGCATGCTTGATCCGTCTTGCCCGGAAATTCGCTGCCATAGCACTACTGCCTCTGTTAACACTGCCCTGCTCCTCTGAGGACTGCCAAAGTCCAAGGGTATGCTCTCTGGATGTTAAGGAGTACCACCGACCAAGTAAAAACACCACCGGCCGAATGGGATGATCACCGTCCGCCTTTTAATCTATCGGCCACAGATTACTGGCCGGTCGGCACTGTATTTAGCCGACCGGCCAAATCTTCCTGCAGAACCTGCAATTGACAGCAGCAGAGGGCAAGCAGTGTATGGCATGGAATTTTCAGGCAAATGTATGCACGGACACACTCCCTATCATGTAATGGACTCAAGGGAGTGTGGCCCTCGACCCTCGGGCCATCAATCACGCATTTCAATGCATGATGGCCCAAAAGCCAAGTGTGCAACTTCGATATCAAATGCAATGCAAGCACAAAACACATCAAAGGGCCCCAACCCCTATCATGATTGATCAAGAGCAAGGGATACATGCTCAATGAAATGCAACCTAGGCATGGAGGCTAAGTATGCAACATGAACATTCAAATGAGCAATGTATACTAGGAACGCAATCCTAAACATGTAAGCAAACATGGAATGCAATAACATGCGATGATGGACTTAAACTAACATGGATAGCTCGCAAGCATGCCAAAATCAGTGGCCATTAGATGAAAATGAGACACTCGAAATGCGTGCACACGTGCACGCAAATCGAGGACCGAACCTAAGGCATCAAATGCCACTCTACTAAAGCATGGCAAGGCATGGAACATGGTATGCAAACATGCAAACTTCAGTACTAAATCATGATGCTAAACAGCCCCGAAGCATGGAAACATGGCACCCGATGCATGAGATGAATCCCGAAACATAAAACTAGGCACATGTATTGACCTATAGCTATACAAAGCATGCATTTTTTGATCATGAAGCATGAAGACAGAACCAAGGCAGTCCCAAAATATGCACATTTCTAGTTCAAAGTGTGGCCAAAAAGTGCTAGCAAGATGGATTAAAATAGCATGCAAATTTGACTAGTAAACATGGTTTACATGACAAGTGTATGAAGCAAGTGAGAACTCATGAAACCAATAAAAATCAGTGAACTAAACATGTGAAAATATGCCCAAATAACCTCTGAAATGAAGCCAACACATGCAAAAATGATGAGCTCCTTTAGAGGGCTATACAAGGGGTTATTAATCACATACGAGATGGACACTCAACAAAGCCAAACCAACTGTGGAAATGGCCTATAGGGGTCCTAAAACCCACTGAAAAATGCCTGAACTGAGCTCAAGAAGTGTGCAAATATAGGCCCCTTTGTAAGGCCAAAAAGGGCATCAAACAAGACAACAAGGAGAGGGGATGGCCCTCTCCTTCTTAGGACCTTAAACTACCATCCTCACCACTGAAATCCCTCAAGATTTCAGTGGTGAGGAGGCCCAAACAAGGTGGTCCCGGAGCTCACTAAAAATGCACAAAAATGAGGCCAAACAAGGCCTAAGAGGGGGTAGACAACCCCAAACACAAAAGTGTTCTTGAACAAACTTAAAAAGGAGCTAAAAACAAGACTTTTTTCAGTTATACACAAAGCTTAAATCAGCATGCAAGACAGGTCAAAAGCTAATGCAAGATTGGGGAAACTAAAGCAAAGAAGTTCCCTTGAAGAACCTTTGATGAACAGCAAGGTCAGACCTCTTCTTCTTATCAAAACCACCTCAAAACCTCAAGAACAAACCTTCAAGACCTCCCAAGTCGGAGTATGGTGTAATGGTGTGTGTGTTGGTGCAATACTATGGTCAAAACACACTTTAAGGCTCTTAAACACACACCAAGGATGAGAGAGAGGGAGATATAGAGAGAGAGGGTGATATATATGTTATATGTATGTATTAGGTCTGATTTTGCTGAACCAAAACAATGGAGGAGGAGGCTTCCTTATATAGACAATGGAAATGGTGTAAAGCTTCTCAAAGAAGCTATACAAAAGGGTCAAAGGAACCAAGCTTCTAAGAGAAGCTAATGCAAAGGTGCAAGCTTCTTGAGGAAGCCAAGACAAGGGGTCAAAGCTTCCTCAAGAAGCTTTGAGCAAAGGGTGCAAAAAGAGGGTCAAAAAGGGTGCAAAGGGTGCAAAACAGCCACACACGTGCATGGGGAGCAGAGTCTGTGCATTCCAGCTGGCACAGCTGGCATCCATTCAATCTGTAGAATACTTCGGAAGGTCGTCGGCCAGCAAACTTGGTCGGTCGGCCATCTATTTGGTCGGTCGGCCATTTGTTTTGGCCGGTTGGCAGGAAAAATCTGCTCTGCAGGTCCAACTTCAAACGGGCATAACTTCTTTATATAAACTCCTTTTCAGGTCATTCTTGTGTCAAAACCCGGAAGTAAGCTTTCCAATGGCACCAGCCTTGCGTCAAAATTCTAACTGTGCAAAAAGTTATGCCTGTTTTGGTGAAGGATGCTCAGTTTCGGTCCAACCGGGATGATGCCCAACTTTAACCAATCATATCTCCGCCCTCCGGACTCGGATTTAAGAGATTCTTGAATGAAAAATGAAGCCCCAGAAGTCTTCTTTCCAACGGTAGTGGCCTCATAGCTTAACTCCAAGTGTATAGACAGATTAGCTTGATTTAGTGAGGACTGCTCGTCCCTCTCTTAGCGATTCTTGCCCATCCTCTTTTCCAACTTGGTTTCTCCCCTCTTCTCCTCTTTTCTTCAACTTCAAACCCCTAAGCAAGGTGTTTTGAAAGATTTTTCAAGGATTTTATCTCTCTTTCATTCATTTCCACTTTGTCCTTGCTCAGTTTACCGAAAAGCACAACGTTTGACAAAATGCGAGCCTCGAATCATCGTAGAAACTTTATTTCAAAAAAGTTTTGAAAGAGAGGGTTTTAAGGTCTGAGAACCAGTCAAAATAGCTTTGGTCCAAAATGGGGTGTGAAGTTGAGATTTGTCTCTCTCTTTGCCGAAAAAATTGAACCTTTGCCCTGCACACCTTTTACCACCAAGTAAACCATCAGTAACGCCCAAGTCTTCAGGGCGGTCAAAAATGGGGTGTCTACATCGACAAAAGTGGAGCACTTATGACCAAGAATTTTATGTAGTGGTTTAAGCTTTGAAGCATTGGGAATATTACCTGATACAGAGAGAGTTTGTGTTGTATACTGATCATCAAGCCTTAAAGTTTATCAATAGCCAAAAGCACCTGGATAACATGCATGTAAGATGGTCTAATTTCATTTAGATATTTCCTTTTACTATTTGCCACAAATCAGGGGTTCTGACTCAAGTCGCGGATGCCTTGACTTGAGGGGCTAGTTTATTAGTCACGTTGACACATGAGATTGTCGGTTTTGAGTTCCTGAAAGACCTTTATCCAGATGATGATGACTTCAAGGAGATATGGGCAAAGTGTATTCAAAGGCAACTAGTCACTAATTTCCACATCACTGATGCCTATCTATTTTGAGGAAATCGCTTGTGCATTCCCCGTACCTCTTGCGAGAGAAACTAATTCGGGATCTCCATGGTAGTGGCTTAAGTGGACATTTGGGCAGGGACATGACTATCGCAAGTATGGAAAAAAAAATATTTTTGGCCTCAATTGAAGCAAGATGTTGGCAATTTTGTGAGGAGGTGCTACATTTGTTAGGTATCCAAAGGGCAGTCTCAGAATGCTGGACTCTATATGCCTCTATATGTTCCTAACAACATTTGGGAAGACTTGTTGATGGACTTTGTGTTAGGACTCCCTTGTACCCAACGTGGAGTTAATTCTGTGTTCGTAGTGGTTGACAGGTTTTCAAAGATGGGGCATTTTATTCCTTGTCGAAAGATTTCAGACGCCTCTCGCGTGGCTCGATTATTCTTTTGAGAAGTAGTTTATTTGCATGGAGTTCCTTAATCCATTACCTCAAATCGTGATGTCAAGTTCCTTAGCCACTTTTGAGTGACTTTGTGGAAGATATTTAACACAGCCTTGAATCGTAGTTCAACCGCGCATCCTCAAATAGATGGTCAAACAGAGGTGACTAATAGGACTTTGGGAAATTTGGTTCATAGCATTTGTAGAGACAAACCAAAGCAGTGGGATCTTGCTTTGCCTCAAGCAGAATTTGCATATAATAGTGCAGTTCACAGTGCCACAGGAAAGTCAACATTCTCTCTGGTGTATATCATGCCTCCAAAATATGCAGTTGATCTGCTCCATTTGCCTCGGGGTCTAAGAGTGAGTACTGGCACTGAAACCATGGCCAAACAAGCCCAAGCAATCCAAGAAGAAGTACAACAAAAGTTGGAGGAAACAAATACCAAATATAAGACAGTTGTAGACAACCATCGACCCTCTAAACTGTTCAAGGAAGGAGATTCAGTAATGGTGTTTTTGTGCAAAGACAAATTTCCAATAGGCACATACAACAAATTGAAGCCTCGCAATTATGGTCCATATAGGGTGTTGAAGAAAATCAATGACAATGCTTATGTGATTGAGCTACTAGAAGGCATGAAGATTTCCAAGACTTCTAATGTAGCTGATTTATATAAGTATCATATTGAAGAACCCCTCTATCCAGAATCGAACTCATGGTCGAGTTCTCTCTAATAAGAAGGGACTGATGTAGAACAAGCAGCCGAAGACTTCTTGGAATAATTGGACCGCCAAAAGGCAAGAAAGAAACCAAATTGAGAGCAACAGAGGCACTTTTGGAACGAGTTTGGAATTGTCTCAAATTTGGTAGTCTGATCGGAAACAGCGTTTTAAATTCAACTGCAGCATGTTTCAAGGTCTCCAAATTCAAATTTCAAACAAGCTCTACAATCGCTATGAGAGATGTCTCTGGTGCACTGTACAAGCCCATAGATTGATTCATTCCTTGAGAATTTGGTTAGAAGGATTGACAGTGGCTTCATCCGAGAGTTTATTCATAAAATCCTTCAAAACTTTAATAAAACTAACACGGTCTGATATACTTTTCTCCTGTTTGTTTGAGTCAGGATACATTCCATTATAGACCATCAAGGAAAAGAAAGCCACGTGTGAATATCGTACTTAACAAAATTCATGCCATATAATTGCATTTTTGGTTGGACACTTCATGATCTCCTAGCTTGCATTCTTTATGCAATCCCCACACACTTCAGGAGTGACATCCTGTAACAGTTGAGTTTTGAGGACCGCTCGAGCAATCATTTCGTCGCTTGAGCGAAGATTTGTAGCTCTTAGTAGTTGCTATTTTGCAGGCGAGACAGCTCGAGTGGTGAAGTGGTCGCTCGAACGTAGAATTCATGCTTTCAGTATTTTCACTGTAGCTCTGCAAAACTTTTGGAACCCCGCATTTACCGCTCGAGCGGTGGAAGTATCGCTCGAGCGGTCTCCTTGAAATCTTCTTGGTCGCTCGAGCGAAGAAAAGTTTGCTCGAGCGGTCTGTCAGGGCAGTTAACTTAAAGGGGTGACCTACTGTAGACACCCCATTTTTGACCGACCTTAAGACTCAGACGTCACCGATTGAGCGCTAGGTGATATTGCATATTGTGCTTGTTCAGAAGTCTCAGAGTCGCGGCCATGCGCCTTGCCTCCGGACTTCCGAAATCTCTTCTGTGCCTTGCCTCGGTTTGCGAACCAGACTCGGTTTTCTCTGTTTTCTTTCCTGAGGGGAGGGAGAGGTCCCGTAGACCATCTCTCAGTGGCTGTAGGCTACATTTCGTGCCCGTAGGCCATTTTGCCCATTTCGGAGCCCGGTTCCCGGTTTTCGGAGCCGTCAGGCCGTGTGCCTCGGTTCGGGACCACCCAACCATCTCCGATTCCTCCGGTTTTTGGCATGCATCTCATTTACTCCCGTTCGAGGGACACTGGGGTCTTAGGTACCCACTTCGTGGCCGAATGCCACTTTCGGTGCTTAACGGCCTATTTTCGGGACCCCGAACTGCGTGTTTTGGTCCCCGAGCATTCGTTTTGCATCGGTTTTCGTTCATTTTTGGCAGGTACCTCTGTTTTATCATCAGGAAGATCACTAGAGGGTGGGAGGCTAGCAATTGTCTCAGCAACCAGTTATGCTCTTCTGGCGCCCCCCGGCGCCCGTTTTTCTCACTTCCGGGCTAATGTTGAACACCCTAGGGCCATTTTCTTCAAGCCAAAACCACATATTTGTGTTGTACACACATGGGAGGATCCTAAAAACACATGGCCGGCCAGTAATTCTTTTGTCCATTTTGAACCCTCTTTGAAAAGTGGCTTGTTGTTTCTCCTGTTTCAGAGTTGTCAAATTTGAACCATAGGGTCTTGTTCAGCACACATGGGAGGCCACCAATGTGTGGTGGCCGGCCAGCAAATCAGTGTTTCATTTTTACCCCTTGGCCGGCCGGCCATAGGGGGTGGCCGGCCGGCCACCTGCAGCAAAAGTACATGGCCGGCCATGCTCCTTGGGAGGTGTGTTTTACAGCTGTATAGCTGTATCCCCCAAAAGATCTGATTTCGGGAGATATTTTGTATGCAAGGGAACTTAATCCCTTAAAAGCTTACACTCTTTCACACTTTGGCAAAAACCATTCTTGCATGCATACATCTCTCTCTCTTTCCCTCAAGAGTTAGAACACTTGCTTTGAGCATAGAAACACATATCCATCTCTATCTCTCTCATTTCTTTCAAGTTTGGTTCCATTTCTTCATCATCATCAAGCACCACCACCACCACTCCATTTCCAGCAGCAAGGAGAGGTTCTTAGGGGCTTAGAAGCATCCATTCTTCAAGCAAAAGGCAGCAAAGACTTGTCTACAAGGGTAAGCTTCCATTTCCCTCTTTTGTAGCACTTTCTTGCCTCATTTATTAAGCCTATTTTCTTATTGTTTTGGGCTCCGACCTTAACTGAAACTAGGTCTATTTTGAGCCATTCTCCATGTTTGATCAAGGGCACAACCCTGTTTGAGCTTTCTATGATGCACTTGCTTCAATATCATCTTGTATGTCAATATTTTGCATGCTTTTTCTAGCCTAAGAGTGATCTGTTTTTGAGCATAATGTAAACTGTGAGTGGGCCTATTTTGAGCCCCTCTTCAATATTGAAGAAGGGCTCAACCCTGTTTGGCCTCTCTATCATGTACTTGCTTCATAATCTCTCATATTTACCGTAAATTTGCATGATTTGTTTGACCTACATGTAGTCTGTTTTGGAGCATGTCATGAACTGTGAGTAAGCTTATTTTGTGTCCCTCTACAACATTGTAGAAGGATCAACCCTGTTGGGGGTCTCCATGTTATACTTGTCATTATACCCCTCTTTGACCCCCATTTTTGCATGCTTTTTTGGCTTATCTAGCTTCTGTTTTCGGCCATCATCAGAACTGGAAAGAGTCATATTTTGATCTTCTTGACATATTTCATTAAGGATCTTTGCTGTTTTGATGAATGTTTGGGGTACCTCATGTTATAGCCTTATGTATCCTTGTTCTTGCATGACATTTTTAGCATGTTTTCATACTGAGTTGGGGGATGTCATCTACTGTAAATGTTCATATTTTTAGTCCCTCATCAGTGTTGTAGAAGGGTACTTTTCCATTTAGGCATCGCATGTATCACTTGCTTCAACACCCCTCTTGCGGGGCCATTTTTGCATTCTTGCTTAATCCTATGTGTGTCTGCTGTTTAGCCCTTTTTATGACTGAAAAATGCTTGTCTTGGGGCTGCCTTGCTACTGTATTTTCATTCCATGTCCATATTGTGCATGCATTGCATGGCTATAGGCCATTTCGGGTGCCTAATATTGCATTTCGGGATCATTCCATGCTTCGGGTGCACTTTGGCCATGTTTCGGGGCTGTTTTCCCCCACATTTCAGTGCTAAAATTCATTTGCATGTTTGCATATCATTTCCATGCCATTTCATCGCGTATGCCATTGCCTCGGTTTGCGTGCCCGTGTGCACGCATTTCGAGGCACTTCATTCTCATCCACGGCCTCTTATGTGAGTGTGGCTGAGGCTCTCTCATGTTAGTGTAAGTCCATCTTGCATCCTGTATGTCATTTTAGTCTCATCGCATTCCGTATGCCATTTTCTTGGTTTGCGTGCCCGTGTGCACGCATTTTGAGACATCTCATTTTTACCTATCGGCCTCCCATGTGAGTGTAGCTGAGGCTCTCTCATGTTGGTGTAAGCCCATGTTGCATCGCATATCTCATTTTAGTCCTGTTGCATTCCGTATGTCATTTTCTCAGTTTGCGTGCCCGTGGGCACGCATTTCGAGACATCTCATTTTAGTCTCATTGTATATCATATTTCATGCCATTTCATGCCTTAGGATCATCGCCTCGGTTTGCGTGCCCGTGTGCACGCATTTCGAGGCATCTCATTTTCATAAGCATCGTGCATGCTAGGATTGTATTTTAGTTGCATTCATGCATATCATGCATATTGCATCGTGTTCGGGATAGGAGTTAGCCCGGGCACGGGAAACGAGGCGCGTTTCGTACTCCGAGTGACGGAACGGGTCTCAATTCCCAAGTCACCGACACTCCGGATTACCCATGATGGAGTTAGGTTTTGTTATAGCATTCATCTGCATTCATCCTATATTGAGTTGTGCAATCCGACTCCTCGGCCATCATGCATCGAGATGCGTGATTGGTGGCGTGAGGATCGAGGCATGCATATATTTGTGAAATACATTGCTATGCCCCTTTCACTGCTCTCTGTTGCAGCATATCAAGAATCAGCAGCCTTTCTGGGCTTGGCACGCATTTCGAGGAACATTGCAAGCAGAGGCTAATTGGGGCATCCCAGTGGATTTCCGCGCAAGGCAGCCCAAACTTGCAGCATTCATCAGAATCAAGGCACCCCCTGGCTTGCATGCCAGTTTACAGTTTTTCTTAGTTAATTTGTTAATTAATTAGGGATCTGTATTATTCGGACTGTAATATTCTTTCATTCGGACTGTATTATTTATTTGGACCCTCTGCGCGAGGGCATGATTGTAATAAGTGTGGGTGAGTGTGATGTATGTCTTCCAACCCCACGTCTTTCTTCCCTTTTATTTACCCGCTTATGATGGTTAGATTAAGGCATATTTCGATTAGCATACAGTATGACAGCATGTTTGCATCATTCATCTGTTTTGCACGCACCGGGCTCGGCGCATCATACAAACTGCATTTGTATTTCAATTCCAAATTGAACACGTGTTAGTTGTAGCATTTCATATGCCATGTTTAGAATAGCCGAGCCTGCTATAGTTGCATTATTGCATGTGTTGCATTAGGCATTTCTGTATAATTAGGATCATGCATGATTTCTAATGAGCTTCTGTTTTTGGCTCGGAGTACTCGGTGAGTTTTATGCTTTAGCATCCTTGCATGCGTGTGAGTGACTGCCATGAATAGCATGCTTACTATGAGGCTATGTGCTTATGTGATATAACTGCCTGAATGCCTGTGTGTGGAGGTTGTGTTACTTGAATTGGGACAATTCATCAAATGTTTGTTTTAAGCCCACTAGATAGTGGCAAAATCATGTTTTTCTAAGCCCACCTGAGGGTGGCAAATCCGCGTCTTAGCCTACCTGCGGGTAGCACCATCAAACCATTTTCAAACAAACAAACATGAAATGTTTTGTTCCAATTCAGGCGGCCCAGTCTATACTTATTTGCTGCGAGCATCACATAGTAACCTAGGCTAATAACCGGAATAAGAACTCACATTGTTTTCAAAATAAGATATCATAGTTAGTAGAGGCCGGTCTTTGACCGGGCGAGCGGGGGTGCTCACGAAGTGACCTTCCCCAATCGTACCCAAGTTCCCGAGCCGAGGCAACTTTGGTGATGACGGACATGTGGCCTTTGGCACCGAGTCAGGGTTTCCTAAATTCCCCTAAAATAAAAATTTGGGTGGCGACTCTGTATCGGGCAAACAGTTCATGTTTGGCACTTCTTTCTTAAAAATAGTTTTCCAAAACGATTTGCGGATTTGGACTCTTTGGTGATTTATCGGTCTCGCATTGCACTTTGCGGGATTAGATTCAGAACCGTGACATTTGAGTCCGAACTGTAGTAGCAAAGCCCAAGGGCGGTCTACAATAATTATGTCATAAATATATCAAAATTATAAGTATAAAAAATAAGATATTAAAATTATAAAAAATAATAAATAATAAACAATTACAAAAAAATTATATTTCTTAAAATTTATTTTACATTTTTTATACATTGATTTTTAGTAAAATTAATTAAGATAACATTGAATGTATAGTATATATACTTATTACATTGTCAACAATTGTATTGATGACTTAGTGGTTTAAGTGCTTGCTTTTTATGCATTTGGTTTCATATTCAAACCCTCTCCACAACATATTTTTGGAAGAAATTTTAATTCTTTAAACCCGGTCGGTTCTTATGTTACCCGTGGCTCGGTTTGCCGGTTATTCCGATTGAACCGCGGCTCTTCCAGTTTTCAAATTCTAAGCTGGTTTTAAGCATAGTCGGATTTGAAGGGTCATCCGAATCAAAACAAGGTTCGGTCACTGGTCCGACCATCGGACCGGGTTTTCAAACATTGTTTCCAAGGCTTGGTTGTAGCAAGCATTGAATTTTAAAATGTAATTTAAGTACTAAGAAAGCAATAGGTTGTGTAATGGCATTCTATTTTGGAGTGAGGAAGTGATTAATCAAGAAAAGTTGTACAAGTATTTTAATTTTAGTAAATCTGGCTGCTTTTTTTATATATTTATTGTTGTTATTGTTGTCGTCATCGTCATGTTTACGGAATTGTTATTGTGTTTCATT
The DNA here is from genome assembly GCA_030407325.1 of Camellia japonica. Lineage (NCBI taxonomy): Eukaryota > Viridiplantae > Streptophyta > Magnoliopsida > Ericales > Theaceae > Camellia > Camellia japonica. The sequence goes on from JAPPVO010000014.1 coordinate 21,104,094, forward strand.
CCTTTTGCTCTTTTTGTTTTGGTGTTTTAATTTAGAATAATGTTATATGTATTAATTAATATATCAACTAGTGTATTAACGGATGATGTGGCATAATTTTAGAATTTTAGGTCTTTGTATTTGATAATGAGGGGGTCATAATTTTGAAATGGTAATGTCATAAATATGTTGGTATACTAATTGATATACCAATTATATATGTAACACTACCGTTTAATTTAAGCAAGGTTTTTTGGGTTAGTGTTTACATATGATTGATGTGGTAAGGTATTGGGACAAGAAGGTTTTGCTATGATCCATTATTTGTCTTTTGCTTTTCTTTAATTGATTTTTTTTATTTTTTATTTAATCTGTAGTTGTCCTTTGCTTTGTGAAATTAGAGTATTTACCACAAGAAAATAAATATAGTCAGAAAATCATCCCATACATTCTGCAAAGCAGACATTACTATTAACATTTATTATTTAATAATCACTTTTGAGTGTACCCACTACGCATTAATGGTTTACTATTCATCTTTTGATTTTACAAATTCAATGTTTAATTTATGCATGTATACATAGAGGATAATTTAAACTACATAAATAACCATTTATATAAAATTATTTTAAATTAAAATATACAAACTCCAACACTTTGCATCAATAAAGTCTTTTTTTTTCTAATTACAAAAAAAATAAAAATAAAAACAAAAACAAAACAAACAAACAAACAAATTTCTCATACTAAAAATTAAAACCATCTATATGGACATTAAATCAAATGGGAAATACACTTTGCACTTTACATTTTATACTTTAATTTTTTATTTTTAATTGTAAAGTCAATTTTTTCACTTTAAATCAAATTTTAACGTGTATTTGGTTAGTTTATATAATAAAATTGACGACACTTGTCATGTGAGCAATATATAACAGTATAATGACAAGTACACTTTGAAAATTCAAGATAAGAATTGGAGTAAGTTAGAAAATTATTCCTTCCACATATGATACAATTCCTCGGTGCCTCTCAGATAAACGACCCTCATATGAGATAAAAGGATGTGAAAGACGGGAAAAAGACTGGTAATGACAACTTCCATAGGGTCTTAATTAGGGTAAATTACACTACTAGCCCTTTTAGGTTGATTCAAAATTTTATTTTGGTCTTCATAATTCTAATTATAAATCATTTAATTAATATATTTTTAATTTTGTTGGCAATGTGATCTTTTTGTCATGCGTTGTTAACATTTTGAATGGAAAAAAAAAAAATCATGTGCAAAATTAGAGGGATCATAGTGAAATTCAAAACAAATTTCACTTTGGTCCCTCTAGTTTTGCAAATGGTCTTTTTTCATTTTCAAAGTTTAACGATAAGTGAAGAAGGGACCACATTGCAACAAAATTGAAAGTATTGGGTTTAAATTGTTCAAATTAAAAAGATAGAAACTAAAGCGATACTTTACGTAAATTGCAAGGATTAATGGCAATGTATCCTAATAGAAACCATTACTCAACTTGGCATAATCGATCACCGAGGCATAGTATCAGAAATTGTTGATTCATTAACAGAATATTCTTTATCATTTGGTTCATAATGATCAGTGAATCTCCCCACAGAGAAGGCATATCGTTTTGGTTTGGCTAAGAGTTACAACTTCACTTTTTAACATAACCACAACCGATGACATAGTAGGCCTGTCATATGCATCTTCTTGAACACAAAATAAACCAATATGCATGTACCTTAAGAACTTATCAAGATCACAAGACTTCGTCAATAATGGATCAATCAATTCCAACACTTTCCCTCATTACATAATTATCATACCTGTAGCATCACCGAGCCAAATATACTTATTCAAGCAAAACTTGCAACATGGCTATCAATTTTGAGAAGTATAGTCTAACTCAAGCCATATAAACTTACATATGCTAGAAGGCTATGAGCGCACTTAGTGAGATGGAAATTAGCATTCCTCCTTCCAATTATGATCTCAATCAAAAGGACACCAAAACTGAAAACGTCAAACTTGATGGAATATAATCTTTCCATTGCAAACTCTGGAGCCATGTAACCACTATCCAACAAGAGAAAGGATTGGAAAGATATTCAATAAGTGAACTCATGTATTAATGAAGCTACCTACTTAATTGTTTTACATAGATTGGTTTTGGGAAAAAAATGATAGAAAAACAAACAGTGAACTCACTATGTTCCAACAATCTTAGCAATGTTAGTTGCACCATCACTTCCTTCGAAGATCCTTGCCATTCCAAAATCTGAGATCTTTGGTTTAATTCAATATCTAGTAACACATTGCTTGGTTTTAGGTCCCTATGAATGATTCTAAGTCGAGAAAATCCTCATGAAGATATAACATTCCCCTTCCAATTCCATTGATGATATTTAGACGCCTACTCCCATTCATTTGCACACACTTCCTAGGATCTAACCATAAAAGAATAGAAAAAATATATATATATAGATTAGGAAAATAAAAATTCTGATTAACTACAATGAAACATACCCATTTTTATATATTACATTTGTATGAAAAAACTAAGACATTGTGAAACAAGTAGCCGAAACCTTCTTGGAACAATTGGACCTCCAATAGTCAAGAAAGAAACCAAATTGAGAGCAATAGCGAAGCTTTTGGGACAAGCTCGGAATTGTCTCAAATTAAGTAGTCTGATCGGAATGGCATTTTAAATTGAGGCCATTGCCGTTCTCGATGATTGTGAACGGTGGATTTTAGCCAAATTCCTTCGTTTAGGCCTTCAAATTAGCAATTTTGTCGTTTTAGAAAAGTTTCGTTTTGGGAATAACTTTATTTTGGGAAGTCCATTTTTAGCGCCGTCTGTTTTGGCACATTTCTATTATTTCCTAGTATACAATTTGAGCTTAACTCATATTTTCTATTTTTGATAATTTTCTGGTTATTTTCATGTCTTGGAAGGAATTATCCCTATTTCCTTGTTTCCTTATTTAATTAGGGTTCATTTTATTATAAATACACATGTATGCCTTAGGGCAAATCATATTTCTTGATGCAATATAATTCAGTTCTTCAAAAAAAAAAAATTCTTCCTTGTGGATTCAAAGATTTTGTTCGTCGGCTAGAACAATATCTAGCCTCATGTGAATTATTCTGCTTAATCAAGTGTTGTTTCTAATATTGTTTCCTAGTATGCAGATTTGGGCTTAACTCGTATTTTCTATTTTTGGTAATTTTATTTTATTTTCGTGTCCAGCAAGGAATTATCATTGTTTTCTTATTTAATTGGGGTTCAGTTTATTATAAATATGCATGTATGCATTAGGGCAAATCATCTTTTTGATGCAATATAATTCTGTTTTTGAAAAAAAAAAATCTTGCTTGTGGATTCAAGGATTTTGTTTTTGTCTACTAAAATGATATCTAGCCTCGTGTGATTTATTTTGCTACATCAAGTGGTATCAAAGCAATGAGTCACCTTGAAGCGATTTTTGGGATGATGGATGTTCTAGAATCAAAGATGGTGAAATTGGTGGCGTACAAACTAAAAGGAGGTAATGCGTATAGTGGGATCAATTGCAGAAAAATAGGCATCGACAAGGGAAATAATTTGTACGGACTTGGGATCGATGAAGCAACTCCTTCAGGACAGATTTTTATCACCAGATTATGACCAATACTTGTTTCAGTTATACCAAAATTGCACCCAAGGAAGTCGATCTGTATTTGATTATACAACTGAATTTACTGACTTTCATATCGCAATAATCTGAATGAGACCGAAGGACAGCGTGTAGGCCGGTATCTTAATGGGTTAAAATTAACCATCTGAGAGAAGATGGGGTTATCAGTAGTGTGGACTATGGATGAAGCACATAATATGGCTTTCAAAGCTAAGCTAATGGAGTGCAAGACAATATATTCTGGATATCGTTGAAACCTTCTTGATTCGTCGTTTCCTACTATAGAAAAAGGAAAAGGAGCTACCCAACCAACAGTTCTAGTAAATCAACAGAGGAGTACCGCTGGTGGATGAGGAAACCAGATGACTAGATCAAGTAGCAAGGAGACACGTCGAAATACAAATCCTTATGCCAAACCAGCAACGGATAAGTGTTATAGATGAGGCAAGCCTGGCCATCGCTGTAATGTGTGCCCCGAAAGAAAGACTGTTAATTTAGTTGAAGAAGAAGATGAAATTAGGGATGATGAAGACACAGAATATGAGGGTGATCAGTATGATGGTGCAAAATTTACTGGAGAAGAAGGGAAACGAGTTAACTGTGTAGTTCAAAGGGTTCTATTTGCACCAAAAACTGAGGACCTCATTCAACGTCACAGTATTTTTTGCTCTTGTTGTACCATAAATCAAAAGGTGTGTGACCTTATTGTGGATAGTGGAAGCTGTGAAAATTTTGTGGCTAGAGGATTGGTAGCATACCTGAAGTTGTCTCCTGAACCACACCCTTCTCCCTACAGTATTGGCTGGATAAAAAAAGGACATGCTGTCAAGATAACTAAAGTATGTAGGGTACCTATTTCTATTGGAAAACATTATAAATTCAATGTATTATGTGATGTGGTTGATATGGATGCTAATCATGTATTACTTGGTAGACCTTGGCAATTTGATGTGGATGTTACATTTAGAGGGCAAGACAACACTTGCGTGTTCAATTGGGGGTCTCATAAAATTGCTATAAGTCCCATAAAGCAACACACACTGCCTTTGAAAGTTAAAGCGAAGTATTTCCTCATTATAACTAGTTCAGAGGCTGAGTTCGTGCAAATGCGAAAACTTCGCAAGAGGTATATGCTATGGATGTGAAAACAATGGTACTTGCGACCAAGGAGAACATAGTCGCACCAATCCCTCATAAAATTCAACCATTGTTAGAGGAATTCCAAGAGCTTACTGTTGATGAGTTGCTGGATAAACTTCCACCCATGAGGAAACATTCAGCATCAGATTGATTTCATACCAGGAGCAAGTCTACCAAACCTACCACACTACAGAATGAGTCCAAAAGAGAGTGAGATCCTACAGAAGAAAGTCGAAGAATTGCTGTGAAAGGACTTATTCGTGAAAGCCTAAGTCTATGTGTTGTTCCGGCATTATTAACGCCAAAGAAATATGGAAGCTGGCGAAGTGTGTAGACAATGAGCCATTAACAAGATTACCATTAAGTACAAATTTCCCATTTCCTAACTAGATGATATGTTGGACATACTAGAAGGATCAAAGTGGTTTTCAAAGATCGATCTGCGAAGTGGGTACCATCAAATTCGAATCCATCCGGGGATGAATGGAAAGCAGTGTTCAAGGCTAAGGATGGTTTGTATGAATGAGGGTCATGTCGTTTAGCCTTTCCAATGCTCCTAATACCTTCGGCCTGGGTTATCTGCCCACCAAGGAAGATTGGGTAAGGAAAGGAAAAGAGATGGCTGGAAGAGCCAAAGCAAAACAGACGGGGAAACCCTTTGAATTGATGCATCGGCCCATTCGGGGTACCCTAAACGGACGCTTCGTCCGGGAGGGGGAAGATTTTCCATTCTGTGGCTTTCCGGAGCCGTGGTGGAACGCAGAGAAGAAGCGCGTGCCGGGGTTCGAAATTTTCTTTGACCTGCAGTTACTTGGGGATGATGTTGCTGAAGAGCAGACAGACCCAACAGTTGAGGATGAGCATAACAAGGGATCAGAGTCTGCGGACACAGAGTTTGAAATGGGGGTAGCACTGGCATGTCTACTTTCAGATCCTTCGATCGACCAGTTGTGCTTGGGGGATAACTCCTCGGTGTCCATGATCGGAGATGAAACGGCTGCGGGCCTACCAGCAGCTATTTTGGATGCATCCATCGCACCCTCCCTCACCTGGCAGTACGAGGAGGGATTTTTTAGCAGCACCGGGTCAGGTAGTGAGCCGGAATCTGATTCCACCGAATCTTGTGAGTCGGAATCAGGTTCCAGCTCGTCTGAGTCTGAGTCCGGTATTCCTGGGGGTGATAACCCGGATGCCACAGTCCTGTCCAGGTCGTCTTTTTCGTTCTCTTTTGAGTCTGTTGTAACAGAAGAATTGGACGGTTTGGAAGTACATAATGAGAATGAGGTGAATGTGGTTTCCGAGTACTTTTCTGTGCCTTTGATTTATTGCTTAAATCAGGACTTTCAAAATTTTGATGAAAACGACGAGGACGAAATTCCTCCGGTTTTGCAACGACTAATTGAACAAGAGCAGGAGAGGTTTGTTAAACCCTTAATTGATGAAATCACTACCGTGAACATTGGTACTGAGAAGGACCCGCGGCTGGTCCAGATCGGGTCCACGTTGTCTTCGGAGGAACGCGAGCGCTTAGTCGCTTTATTAAAAGATTTCAAAGATGTTTTCGCGTGGTCCTACGAAGACATGCCTGGAATCGATCCTGAGATTGTACAGCACCGGATCCCTCTTGATCCCGAAGCCCGACCTGTCAAACAGAAACTCAGGAGGATCCGCCCTGATTGGGCCATTAAGATCAAGGAAGAGGTCACCAAGCAGATTGACGCAGGCTTCCTGCTGGTATCCGAATACCCGACTTGGTTGGCCAACATTGTTCCAGTGCCGAAGAAGGATGGCAGAATCCGGGTATGTGTGGATTTCAGGGATTTGAACAGAGCCAGTCCGAAGGATGACTTTCCCTTGCCGCATCGACGAGTTGGTAGATTTCATAGCGGGGCATGCTTTGCTTTCATTTATGGATGGCTTCTCAGGTTATAATCAGATAGTAATGGCACCCGAAGACCGGGAGAAGACTGCTTTTACCACCCCGTGGGGTACATATTGCTACAGAGTGATGCCATTTGGGTTGAAGAACGCTGGGGCTACATATCAACGGGCTGCAACCACAATATTACATGACATGATCCATAAAGAGGTCGAGGTGTATGTGGACGACATGATTGTCAAGTCCAAAGAAAGAGAGGGCCACTACACCGCCTTGCAAAAGTTCTTCCAAAGGATCAGGGAATTTAGGCTGCGGCTGAATCCTCAAAAATGTACGTTTGGTGTTACAGCGGGAAAAATGCTGGGATTTTTGATTACACAAAGGGGCATCGAAGTCGACCCTTCCAAAATCAAGGCCATCTTAGAAATGCCACCACCAATGACTGAAAAGGAGGTGCGAGGCTTTCTGGGTAAAGTGCAATTCATAAGGCGGTTTATCTCAAAACTAACCTTAACTTGTGAACCACTTTTTGGTCTTCTGAAGAAAGGAAAGAAGTTCCAATGGGACGGCCGATGCCAAGCTGCATTTGAACAGATTAAAGAGTATCTACAGAATCCGCCCGTGTTGTCACCACCAAAGCCGGGAAGACCGTTGATATTGTATCTGTCAGTAACCGAGACTACAATGGGCTGCATGCTCGCACAAGAGTCGGAAGATAAAGTGGAAAGGGCCATCTACTATCTGAGCAAGAAGATGCTGGATTACGAGACCCGCTACACTCCGCTGGAGAAGGCTTGTTTGGCCTTGGTATGGGCTACTAGGAAGCTGCGGCACTACTTGTTAGCTCACTCTGTAATGTTGGTTTCACGACTTGATCCCATCAAATATCTTTTCGAGAAACCAGCACTTACGGGTAGGCTAGCTCGTTGGCTGCTGTTGCTCTCCGAATTTGATCTCAAGTATGTGACGCGCAAGTCGGTAAAAGGGAGAGCGGTAGCAGAGTTCCTTGCCGACCACCCGGTTGAAGGGGATGAAGCGGTTGAGTACCTATTCCCAGATGAAGCTATTCTGCACATCGAAGATGAAACTTGGACGATGTACTTTGACGGAGCGTCAAATCAGTACGGGTATGGGATAGGGGTGTTGCTGATAGCACCTGACGATTCCCGTATCCCTTTAGCATTCAAGCTCCGATTCAAAGTCTCGAACAATGAGGCAGAATATGAGGCATGTATTGCCGGTCTAGAAGCTGCCCTAGAACTAGGGGCAAGACGATTAGACGTCGTTGGGGACTCGAACCTTGTTGTGTCACAGGCGAAAGGAGACTGGAAAGTCAAGGAGGAGAAGATGATAATTTACCATCAGACCTTGGATTTGTTAATTCCTCGGTTTGAGAAGTTAAATTTCACTCACCTAGTAAGAGAGAACAATAGGTTTGCAGATTCATTAGCGACTCTATCTTCTATGATAGACATCCCATCTGGAGTACGGATGCGCCCAGTCATTATTGACCAGAAATTTGCACCAGCTTACGAGTCAATCTCTACCATAGATGAAGTGCAGGACAACAATCCCTGGTATTATGACATATGGAACTTCTTGGAAAAGGAGGCGTACCCACCAGGGGCAAATGCCAAAGACAAAAGGGCAATCAGAAGAATGGCTGTTCAGTTTATCATCTGCGGGGGTAAATTGTATAAAAGAGGTCACCTGGGAATGCACAAGTTATGTGTAGAAGCTGAAGAGTCGAAGCGCCTGATGGAGGCCATCCATGGAGGAGAATGTGGAGCACATATGAACGGGGTGATGCTGGCACGGAAGATCCTCAGACAGGGCTACTACTGGTCTACCATGGAAGAGGATTGTATCGGCTTTGTTCGGCGATGCCACAAGTGCCAGATCCATGCGAACCGTATGAACATCCCGCCATCAAAGCTGTACAACATGACGTCGCCATGGCCGTTTTCAGTTTGGGGAATTGATGTGATTGGGGCTGTTACCCCGAAGGGGTCGAATGGGCACGAGTTTATCTTGGTAGCAATAGATTACTTTACGAAGTGGGTCGAGGCCCAATCTTATGCGGTGCTGAAGGCTTCGCATGTTGCAAAATTTATCAGAAACAACATTATCTGCCGTTATGGAGTCCCGAACGAGATCATTTCAGACAATGGTTCCCACTTCAAGAAAGAGGTGATTGATTTGTTGGAGAAATACAATGTGGCTTTTCATAAGTCGTCCACATATCGGCCGCAGACCAATGGAGCAGTTGAGGCCGCCAACAAGAACATCAAACACATATTGCAGAAGATGGTGGAAACCTACCGGGATTGGCCAGATAAGTTGCCATTTGCTCTGTGGGGCTACCGAACTTCAATTAGAACTTCTACCGGGGCGACTCCGTATTCCTTGGTTTATGGGATGGAAGCCGTTCTGCCTATTGAGATTGAGGTCCCGTCATTACGAGTATTGGCCGAGTGCCAGATAGCCGAAGCGGATTGGCAGCAAAACAGATTTGAGGAACTCATGCTTTTCGATGAAAGAAGGCTGAAAGCACTGTACCACGTCCAAGGTTATCAACGCAGAATTGCCCGGGCTTTTAATAAGAAGGTTAAGTCCAGGAATTTGAAGGAAGGAGATTTGGTACTCAAAGACAACCGAGCTCCCATCCATGACCCAAGGGGCAAGTTCAGACCCAATTGGACTGGTCCCTATATCATCAAGTCTATCTGGTCAGGTGGAGCTGTGGTTCTGATGGACCTAGATGGCCTAGAGTTCTCCCAACCGATCAACATGGACAAGTTGAAGAAATATTACCCCTGAGAGGCTCGCTAGGCCGAAAACCCGAAAGGGCGACCTAGGCAAAATTCAGAGCACAAAAAATTAGAAATAAAAACTGAGCTCGCAAGGTTGAAAACCCGCAAAAGGGCGGCCTTGGCAAAAGTTAGAGCGCAAAAGGAGAGTGAAAAATACTCGAGTGAACCCAAGCCTGAACTACGTAAGGCTTGATTCCCATCTTTGGGATACGTAGGCAGCTTCATCCTGAAGTTCAGCCATAAACTTTTCCCCGATCAACTATGTCCATTTGATCGTCTCGGTCATCTTTGTCCATCAGCGTCTATAGCAATCTCCGGTGCAGTGCTATTCAGACTAGGGGCAACTTTCCGTTGCTGTACAGTGCCGTCGTACCGTTCAAACAAGGGGCAACTTTCCAGTTGTTAGGACCCGGGGTTGTGCATCTCAGTGACAGATCTCAAGCGTGTCCAGTTCTGATCCATACCGAAAATAGTTTTGAAAAGTTTTAATGAAGATGACTTTGTTCAAATAAATCTTTTTACAACTAAAGACCATTTCTGGACCAAACGGAAAATTTTCAGTACCACAACCTTCAATTTCATTGATTTCAATACAGAGTTCTCTGCTCTTGCATACAATTGAAGTTGCTTTTTATTACACTCACAAAGAAAACTTGAAAGTACTAATAAAGCAATAAATCCGGGACATAGTCAAGTCAGGTGCTCCTGCGCCCCCTTCTAGAGTTGGTCGAAGCCTCTGATGCCAAAATGGGTCCTTCCTGTGCCTCTTCATTAAGCCAATCCAAGCACTCATCAGACAAAGTGCAGCTGAAGGTGGGAGCAGCGGGAGCCAGGAGTTTCTCGTCCTCCTCCACGCTGTGGCCATATCGGGCCAGCTGTGCGCCTCGAATCGGGAATGTAGCCGGGTACTCTATCCCTTCCGGCGGGCAAGTCTGATCATGACCGAACTGGCGCAGGATACGGAATGGAAAGTAGAAGGCACAGTGAGTCAAGCCAATCAATTGGATCCCAGGTTGACGGGTCATGCTGTAACTCATTACCGGGAGATTGAGCCAAGGGCACCGCCAAGCAATACGGTCTGCAGACAAACTGCACATCCATTCGAACCACCAACCCTCGTCAAGGGCATCAACTAGGCGCTGCCTAAAGAAGTAACCGCGAGCTGAATAAGCTGGGCAAGAGTCCACAACCTGCAGTTTATCCATCAACCACACCTGGGGAGGGATGAAAAATGAGAGAATAAAGAATAGAGAGATGTACGATGAGAGAAAAAGTAAGAAAAGGGTTTTGCGAGAAAAATCGAGCCTGAGGGCCGAGTGACGTAAGCCAACATATATATGAGATTGGGTGGGAAACATTACCTGTAGTAATAGTGGACTCCCTGCCAATCTGGTCGTCTCTCGACGATAAAAGGCGTCTAAGCCCAGCAACGTCTCAGCCAGAATCATGGCGATGCAGCTTTTGCCCTCCTTCAAGCCTTGGGCAACCTCAATCAACCGGACACTAGACTCTCCGGAACCTGAGACAAATAGAAAATGAGACAGCATGCACAAACAAAGGGCGTGTCGCCGGAAGCCCTGCCAGTAATGGTCGCCGCGATCACCAACCTCAGAAAAACGGCAAACCAAGCTCGGAACATCCAGCATCCCATCACAAATCAGAGAACGAGCATCGGGTATTGAAAGCCCACACATTTGCCCTAAGGCTTGGGCATGGCCAAAACGAAGTTGGAGCAAAATCTCTTCATTACGCTCAGATTCCATTAGAGCTTGGAAATCTTCGAAGGTAGGACACACCTCTTGCCCGCTAAAGCTGAAGACGTGAGTCACCGGATTCCAGAACCTTGCCGCGGCATGAAGAAATGGAAAATGCAGCGGGGTACGACGCAAAGTGAATAGTGCGTTTATGCCGAAGGCCCGGAAATTCAGCTTTTCCGAGCCATCCAAGTTGTTAATCCAAATTGCGAGATTTTGGGCAAGGAATTCTTCCATTTGGAGTAAATCAGAGTGGAAATGAAGAAAACTACGAAGCTGGAGTCTTTTGTAGGAGATAAGGTTGAATGGAGGACAGGTGTCAACATTCTGCTGGTTTCTCCCATTCTTGGCCGACCGGCCAAATAGATTGCCGACCGGCCAAATATGTTGCCGACCGGACATCTGTTTTGGCCGATGGGTCATTGTTTCGGCCGATGGCCTTTGCACACGGCCGGTGGACTTTTAGCTAGGCCGGTGGTTCTCCCCCTTGTCCCCTGAGCTTTCCATGCTAAGTATTGGAGAATCCCACTACCTTCCAATACCCTCCAGTGATCAATTCTCACGAGGGCACGCCCATTTGCTTATCGAGTTGTTGTATATTTGCTTATCGAGTTGTATTTCACTCTCTTTAAGTCTTTGTGCTGTTTATCGAGTTGTACTCGCACCTGCTTGGTTATAACGAGTCCCTTTGTTTTGCTTATCGAGTTGTAATTGGTTCACTACCTGATTATTACGATGCGATGCTTCGTTTTCAAAATACAGTGTCATTTGATTCACATTGTTATGTGATGCCTTGTGATGCGATGCATAGAACGTGCAAATGCAACACCTTTTGAACAAATAGCTGTTTCATTTTCGTCATGTATTTCTAAAAAAAGAGAAGAAGGAAAATATGTGATTTCAAAAAAGAGAACCTGCCTGAGGCAATGCAATATGCTTAACTCCTAATAAAAAGGAAAGTAAAGCAGGAAAATAACAGGGTAGCAGGGTACCGGAATGGATACCAGTAACCTCCCCTCGCGTCATTGTACCTTTCGCGCCCTTGTTCGGGTCAATGTGTGTCGGCCTGGGTTTTTGCCCACCAAGGAAGATTGGGTAAGGAAAGGAAAAGAGATGGCTGGAAGAGCCAAAGCAAAACAGATGGGAAACCCTTTGAATTGATGCATCGGCCCATTCGGGGTACCCTAAACGGACGCTTCGTCCGGGAGGGGGAAGATTTCCCATTCTGTGGCTTTCTGGAGCCGTGGTGGAACGCAGAGAAGAAGCGCGTGCCGGGGTTCGAAATTTTCTTTGACCTGCAGTTACTTGGGGATGATGTTGCTGAAGAACAGACAGACCCAACAGTTGAGGATGAGCATAGCAAGGGATCAGAGTCTGCGGACACAGAGTTTGAAATGGGGGTAGCACTGGCATGTCTACTTTCAGATCCTTCGATCGACCAGTTGTGCTTGGGGGATAACTCCTCGGTGTCCATGATCGGAGATGAAATGGCTGCGGGCCTACCAGCAGCTATTTTGGATGCATCCATCGCACCCTCCCTCACCTGGCAGTACGAGGAGGGATTTTTATCTAGCAGCACCGGGTCAGGTAGTGAGCCGGAATCTGATTCCACCGAGTCTTGTGAGTCGGAATCAGGTTCCAGCTCGTCTGAGTCTGAGTCCGGTATTCCTGGGGGTGATAACCCGGATGCCACAGTCCTGTCCAGGTCGTCTTTTTCGTTCTCTTTTGAGTCTGTTGTAACAGAAGAATTGGACGGTTTGGAAGTACATAATGAGAATGAGGTGAATGTGGTTTCCGAGTACTTTTCTGTGCCTTTGATTTATTGCTTAAATCAGGACTTTCAAAATTTTGATGAAAACGACGAGGACGAAATTCCTCCGGTTTTGCAACGACTAATTGAACAAGAGCAGGAGAGGTTTGTTAAACCCTTAATTGATGAAATCACTACCGTGAACATTGGTACTGAGAAGGACCCGCGGCTGGTCCAGATCGGGTCCACGTTGTCTTCGGAGGAACGCGAGCGCTTAGTCGCTTTATTAAAAGATTTCAAAGATGTTTTCGCGTGGTCCTACGAAGACATGCCTGGAATCGATCCTGAGATTGTACAGCACCGGATCCCTCTTGACCCCGAGGCCCGACCTGTCAAACAGAAACTCAGAAGGATCCGCCCTGATTGGGCCATTAAGATCAAGGAAGAGGTCACCAAGCAGATTGACGCAGGCTTCCTGCTGGTATCCGAATACCCGACTTGGTTGGCCAACATTGTTCCAGTGCCGAAGAAGGATGGCAGAATCCGGGTATGTGTGGATTTCAGGGATTTGAACAGAGCCAGTCCGAAGGATGACTTTCCCTTACCGCATATCGACGAGTTGGTAGATTTCACAGCGGGGCATGCTTTGCTTTCGTTTATGGATGGCTTCTCAGGTTATAATCAGATAGTAATGGCACCCGAAGACCGGGAAAGACTGCTTTTACCACCCCGTGGGGTACATATTGCTACAGAGTGATGCCATTTGGGTTGAAGAACGCTGGGGCTACATATCAACGGGCTGCAACCACAATATTACATGACATGATCCATAAAGAGGTCGAGGTGTACGTGGACGACATGATTGTCAAGTCCAAAGAAAGAGAGGGCCACTACACCGCCTTGCAAAAGTTTTTCCAAAGGATCAGAGAATTTCGGCTGCGGCTGAATCCTCAGAAGTGTACGTTTGGTGTTACAGCGGGGAAAAATGCTGGGATTTCTGATTACACAAAGGGCATCGAAGTCGACCCTTCCAAAATCAAGGCCATCTTAGAAATGCCACCACCAATGACTGAAAAGGAGGTGCGAGGCTTTCTGGGTAAAGTGCAATTCATAAGGCGGTTTATCTCAAAACTAACCTTAACTTGTGAACCACTTTTTGGTCTTCTGAAGAAAGGAAAGAAGTTCCAATGGGACGGCCGATGCCAAGCTGCATTTGAACAGATTAAAGAATATCTACAGAATCCGCCCGTGTTGTCACCACCAAAGCCGGGAAACCGTTGATATTGTACTGTCAGTAACCGAGACTACAATGGGCTGCATGCTCGCACAAGAGTCGGAAGATAAAGTGGAAAGGGCCATCTACTATCTGAGCAAGAAGATGCTGGATTACGAGACCCGCTACACTCCGCTGGAGAAGGCTTGTTTGGCCTTGTATGGGCTACCAGGAAGCTGCGGCACTACCTGTTAGCTCACTCTGTAATGTTGGTTTCACGACTCGATCCCATCAAATATCTTTTCGAGAAACCAGCACTTACGGGTAGGCTAGCTCGTTGGCTGCTGTTGCTCTCCGAATTTGATCTCAAGTATGTGACGCGCAAGTCCGTAAAGGGAGAGCGGTAGCAGAGTTCCTTGCCGACCACCCGGTTGAAGGGGATGAAGCGGTTGAGTACCTATTCCCAGATGAAGCTATTCTGCACATCGAAGATGAAACTTGGACGATGTACTTTGACGGAGCGTCAAATCAGTACGGGTATGGGATAGGGGTGTTGCTGATAGCGCCTGACGATTCCCGTATCCCTTTAGCATTCAAGCTTCGGTTCAAAGTCTCGAACAATGAGGCAGAGTATGAGGCATGTATTGCCGGTCTAGAAGCTGCCCTAGAACTAGGGGCAAGACGATTGGACGTCATTGGGGACTCGAACCTTGTTGTGTCTCAGGCGAAAGGAGACTGGAAAGTCAAGGAGGAAAAGATGATAATTTACCACCAGACCTTGGATTTGTTAATTCCTCGGTTTGAGAAGTTAAATTTCACTCACCTAGTAAGAGAGAACAACAGGTTCGCAGATTCGTTAGCAACTCTATCTTCCATGATAGACATCCCATCTGGAGTCCGGATGCGTCCAGTCATTATTGACCAGAAATTTGCACCTGCTTACGAGTCAATCTCTGCCATAGATGAAGTGCAGGACAACAACCCTGGTATTATGACATATGGAACTTCTTGGAAAAGGAGGCGTACCCACCAGGGGCAAATGCCAAGGACAAAAGGGCAATCAGAAGAATGGCTGTTCAGTTTATCATCTGCGGGGGTAAATTGTACAAAAGAGGTCACCTGGGAATGCACAAGTTGTGTGTAGAAGCTGAAGAGTCGAAGCGCCTGATGGAGGCCATCCATGGAGGAGAATGTGGGGCACATATGAATGGGGTAATGCTGGCACGGAAGATCCTCAGACAGGGTTACTACTGGTCTACCATGGAGGAAGATTGTATCGGCTTTGTTCGGCGATGCCACAAATGCCAGATCCATGCAAACCGCATGAACATCCCGCCGTCAAAGCTGTACAACATGACGTCGCCATGGCCATTTTCAGTTTGGGGAATTGATGTGATTGGGCTGTTACCCCGAAGGGGTCGAATGGGCATGAGTTTATCTTGGTAGCAATAGATTACTTTACGAAGTGGGTCGAGGCCCAATCTTATGCGGTGCTGAAGGCTTCGCATGTCGCAAAGTTTATCAGAAACAACATTATCTGCCGTTATGGAGTCCCGAACGAGATCATTTCAGACAATGGTTCCCACTTCAAGAAAGAGGTGATTGATTTGTTGGAGAAATACAATGTGGCTTTTCATAAGTCGTCCACATATCGGCCGCAGACCAATGGAGCAGTTGAGGCCGCCAACAAGAACATCAAACACATATTGCAGAAGATGGTGGAAACCTACCGGGATTGGCCAGATAAGTTGCCGTTTGCTCTGTGGGGCTACCGAACTTCAATTAGAACTTCTACCGGGGCGACTCCGTATTCCTTGGTTTATGGGATGGAGGCCGTTCTACCTATAGAGATTGAGGTTCCGTCTTTACGAGTATTGGCTGAGTGTCAAATAGCCGAGGCAGATTGGCAGCAGAGCAGATTCGAGGAACTCATGCTTTTCGATGAAAGAAGACTGAAAGCACTGTACCACGTCCAAGGATATCAGCAGAAATTGCCCGGGCTTTCAACAAGAAGGTTAAGTCCAGGAATTTGAAGGAAGGAGATTTGGTACTCAAAGACAACCGAGCTCCCATCCACGACCCAAGGGGCAAGTTCAGACCCAATTGGACTGGTCCCTATATCATCAAGTCTATCTGGTCAGGTGGAGCTGTGGTTCTGATGGACCTAGATGGCCTAGAGTTCTCCCAACCGATCAACATGGACAAGTTGAAGAAATATTACCCCTGAGAGGCTCGCTAGGCCGAAAACCCGAAAGGGCGACCTAGGCAAAATTCAGAGCACAAAAAATTAGAAAATATAAAAACTGAGCTCGCAAGGTTGAAAACCCGCAAAGGGCGGCCTTGGCAAAAGTTAGAGCGCAAAAGGAGAGTGAAAATACTCGAGTGAACCCAAGCCTGAACTACGTAAGGCTTGATTCCCATCTTTGGGATACGTAGGCAGCTTCATCCTGAAGTTCAGCCATAAACTTTTCCCCGATCAACTTTGTCCATTTGATCATCTCGGTCATCTTTGTCCATCAGCGTCTATCGCAATCTCCGGTGCAGTGCTATTCAGACTAGGGGCAACTTTCCGTTGCTGTACAGTGCCGCGTACGTTCAAACAAGGGGCAACTTTCCAGTTGCTAGGATCCGGGGTTGTGCATCTCAGTGACAGATCTCAGGCGTGTCCAGTTCTGATCCATACCGAAAATAGTTTTGAAAAGTTTTAATGAAATGACTTTGTTCAAATAAATCTTTTTACAACTAAGACCATTTCTGGACCAAAACGGAAAATTTTCAGTACCACAACCTTCAATTTCATTGATTTCAATACAGAGTTCTCTTGCTCTTGCATACAATTGAAGTTGCTTTTTATTACATTCATAAAGAAAACTTGAAAGTACTAATAAAGCAATAAATCCGGGGCATAGTCAAGTCAGGTGCTCCTGCGCCCCCTCCAGAGCTGGTCGAAGCCTCTGATGCCAAAATGGGCCTTCCTGTGCCTCTTCATTAAGCCAATCCAAGCACTCATCAGACAAAGTGCAGCTGAAGGTGGGAGCGGGGCCAGGAGTTCTCTCGTCCTCCATGCTGTGGCATATCGGGCCAGCTGTGCGCCTCGAATCGGGAATGTAGCCGGGTACTCTATCCCTTCCGGCGGGCAAGTCTGATCATGACCGAACTGGCGCAGGATACGGAATGGAAAGTAGAAGACACAGTGAGTCAAGCCAATCAATTGGATCCCGGTTGACGGGTCATGCTGTAACTCATTACCGGGAGATTGAGCCAAGGGCACCGCCAAGCAATACGGTCTGCGGACAAACTGCACATCCATTCGAACCACCAACCCTCGTCAAGGGCATCAACTAGGCTGCCGAAGAAGTAACCGCGAGCTGAATAAGCTGGGCAAGAGTCCACAACCTGCAGTTTATCCATCAACCATACCTGGGGAGGGATGAAAAATGAGAGAATAAAGAATAGAGAGATGTACGATGAGAGAAAAAGTAAGAAAAGGGTTTTGTGAGAAAAAATCGAGCCTGAGGGCCGAGTGACGTGAGCAAACATATATATGAGATTGGGTGGGAAACATTACCTGTAGTAATAGTGGACTCCCTGCTAATCTGGTCGTCTCTCGACGATAAAAGGCGTCTAAGCCCAGCAACGTCTCAGCCAGAATCATGGCGATGCAGCTTTTGCCCTCCTTCAAGCCTTGGGCAACCTCAATCAACCGGACACTAGACCCTCCGGAACCTGAGACAAACAGAAAATGAGACAGCATGCACAAACAAAGGGCGTGTCGCCAGAAGCCTTGCCAGTGATGGTCGCCGCGATCACCAGTCTCAGAAAAACGGCAAACCAAGCTCGGAACATCCAGCATCCCATCACAAATCAGAGAACGAGCATCGGGTATTGAAAACCCACACATTTGCCCTAAGGCTTGGGCATGGCCAAAACGAAGTTGGGGCAAAATTTCCTCGTTACGCTCAGTTTCCATTAGAGCTTGGAAATCTTCGAAGGTAGGACACACCTCTTGCCCGCTAAAGCTGAAGACGTGAGTCACCGGATTCCAGAATCTTGCCGCGGCATGAAGAAATGGAAAATGCAGCGGGGTACGACGCAAAGTGAATAGTGCGTTTATGCCGAAGGCCCGGAAATTCAGCTTTTCCGAGCCATCCAAGTTGTTAATCCAAGTTGCGAGATTTTGGGCAAGGAATTCTTCCATTTGGAGTAAATCAGAGTGGAAATGAAGAAAACTACGAAGCTGGAGTCTTTTGTAGGAGATAAGGTTGAATGGAGGACAGGTGTCAGCATTCTGCTGGTTCCTCCCATTCTTGGCCGACCGGCCAAATAGATTGCCGACCGGCCAAATATGTTGCCGACCGGATCTGTTTTGGCCGATGGATCATTGTTCGGCCGATGGCCTTTGCACACGGCCGGTGGACTTTTAGCTAGGCCGGTGGTTCTCCCCCTTGTCCCCTGAGCTTTCCATGCTAAGTATTGGAGAATCCCACCACCTTCCAATACCCTCCAGTGATCAATTCTCACGAGGGCGCGCCCATTTGCTTATCGAGTTGTTGTATATTTGCTTATCGAGTTGTATTTCACTCTCTTTAAGTCTTTGTGCTGTTTATCGAGTTGTACTCGCACCTGCTTGGTTATAACGAGTCCCTTTGTTTTGCTTATCGAGTTGTAATTGGTTCACTACCTGATTATTACGATGCGATGCTTCGTTTTCAAAATACAGTGTCATTTGATTCACATTGTTATGTGATGCCTTGCGATGCGATGCATAGAACGTGCAAATGCAACACCTTTTGAACAAATAGCTGTTTCATTTCCGTCATGTATTTCTAAAAAAAGAAAAGAAGGAAAATATGCGATTTCAAAAAATAGAACCTGCCTGAGGCAATGCAATGTGCTTAAACTCCTAATAAAAAGGAAAGTAAAAAAGGAAAATAACAGGGTAGCAGGGTACCGGAAAGGATACTAGTAACCTCCCCTCGCGGTCATTGTACCTTTCGCGCCCTTGTTCAGGTCAATTGTATGGTTTGGCACCTTCATTATTCAAGACAATACAAGAAAATGCACTGTCAGAATGCAAGTGGACCTTCGAGTTGACCTCAGGCCATGACTTTTGTGAGATGCTCGGTACATGCGAAGGACGCTCCTTCCCGTATCCTTTTATATCTTGTGAATTCCGTAAATCATATCAATCATACTGTGTTGCAGTACGTTGCATTTCCGCATCATGTTTTACCATGTTCAATTTCAAGTTCCTTTTTATACACATTGCGTGCATGCGTGCATTGCTTTACTGATATGTGTTCAAGTTCCTTTTTATACACATTGCGTGCATGCGTGCATTGCTTTACTGATATGTGTTCAAGTTCCTTTTTATACACATTGCGTGCATGCGTGCATTGCTTTACTGATATGTGTTCAAGTTCCTTTTTATACACATTGCGTGCATGCGTGCATTGCTTTACTGATATGTGTTCAAGTTCCTTTTTATACACATTGCGTGCATGCGTGCATTGCTTTACTGATATGTGTTCAAGTTCCTTTTTATACACATTGCGTGCATGCGTGTATTGCTTTACCGATATGTGTTCAAGTTCCTTTATATACACATTGCGTGCATGCGTGCATTGCTTTACTCGCATGTGTTCAAATTTCTTTCCATACACATTGCGTGCATGCGTGCATTGCTTTACTCACACGTGTTCAATCCTACCATTTCTCTATGCACGACTTGCGTTGTCACGCACTTTCGGCTGCATTGTCATGCATATTATTAACGACATTGTACCTGTTAAGTTTGCTTTCTTTGCAGGCACGATATTGTATGTACGGTTCATTTGAGGCCGGTGCAACCGGACGAGCCGCACAGGTATTGTATCCTCCGCGTGAGACGTATTGAGAATTGCATAATTCTCTTACATCCTTTCTGCATTGTAGTGTAGATTGGCGTATGCTAGCTTATAACTGTCGCATGTGTGCTTCATTACAGCTTTCTTTGCATGATCATAAGTTATGCTCGGCTTCTTGCATTTTCAGTTGCATTTTGCCCCTGCCTTCGGGCGCATACCTTGTTTGTCTTGCATGTTTGTCCAAGTCTTCGGCCTTGTCAAAAATGGGTCGTCTTTGGGCTTTGACATTCACTCCCGTCATTGTGATGACTTCCGAGTTCTGTCAAAGAGGGGCAACTGTAGACACCCCATTTTTGACCGTCCTCAAGACTTGGACGTCACCCTTGGAACACTCGGTGATTATCCATGTTTGTGTTCGTTTGGAGTTCCCGGAGGTCTCTCGGCTACGCGCCCTGCCTCAGGATCCCCGAACTCGACCGTTTTGTGTCTGGTTTTGCACCAAACACTTGTGTTTTTGCCTTGAAGGGCAGGGAATGGCTTGTTGGCCATCCCCACCCCACCGGCCCTCCCTACCATCACCGGCCGCATATGTGTACCGCCGGCACTGTTTTGTTAAAATATTTGGCCGGTCGGCACTATATGTTGCCGACCGGCACATTTTTGTGCCGATGATTTCTTTGGCTGGCCGGTGCACCCTTTGCACCCTGAGGCATGGTGCATGCCAGCTGTGCCAGCTGGAATGCACCATCACATTCCCCCGTGCACAAGTGTGACCACTTTGCACCTTTGCACCCTTTAAGCTTCTAGAAGCTTGAACCTTTGGCCAAGCTTCTTGGAGAAGCTTGGCCAGCTGTCTTAGCTTCTCCAAGAAGCCAAGACCCCTTTGCACCTCTTGCCCCTTTTCCTTTGCTTAGCCATTAAGTCTTGTGGCTTGGTCTTGGCCTATATAAACACCACCCTCTCCCTTTGAGAGGGGTTAGCCATTTTCAACACAAAACCAGAGCTTCTATATCTATATATCTGTGTTGTACTCTCTCTCTCTCTATATCTCACTCTCTCTCATCCTTGTGTGTGTGTTTTGAGCCTAAATAGTGTGTTTTACCTCACTTTTGCACTAATACACACACCATTACACCTTATTTCGAGATTGAGGGCTTGGAGGGTTGTTTGTTGAGTTTTTGGACTGGTTTTGATCACTAGAGGAGGGCTGCACCACCTGTTCTTCAAGTGTTCTTCAAGGGTGAGCTAGTTACTTTAGTTTCCCCATTTTTGCAACTAGTTTTTACCTATCTTGCTTTGTGTTTTAGGCTTTGTGTATAACTGAAAAAAGTCTTATTTTTTCTTGCTTTTGAACTCTCATTAAGGTTGTTTTATGGTTTGAGTGCAAACTCACCCTCCTTAAACCTTATTTTGGCCTATTTGGTTGCTTTTCTTTGAAGCCTTGTTTGCTTTGTTTTTGTCTTCCTCATCACTGAAAATCAGAGGGTTTTTAGTGTTGAGGAAAGTGTTTTGAAGTCTTGTATAGGGGAGGGACACCCCTCTCCCCTTTGTCCCTTTCTTGCCTTTGTCTTTGGCCAAAAGGGTAGCATGCATGAGTGGTTGCATTTGGCTTCATTTCAGAGTTTTTCTTGGTGTTTTGGAGCATGTTTAACCTCTGTCTAATGTGGGTTTGTTGGCCCTTAACATGCTTTCTATACTTGCTTTGTACCCCTCCATTTTGCTTGGAAATGTGCCATGCCATTAGCCTAGTATACCCTCATGTTTTAGCCTAACAATTTGAAGCACTTGATCATGATTTGTCATGTTGTAGATCTGTTAGCCACTGATTTTTCCATGTTTGGTGTGCTTGATGTGGTTACTTTGTGTTTTGGCTTGTAAGCCTTAAGCCTATTGACCTCTAACATGCTTAGCTTGGACCATCCCCATGATTTGGCATCATTTAGGGTCATATTTCAGTCCATAAATCATGTTTGTATGTTTGCATATGTGGCTTATTTCATGCTTTTAGGGTGTGCCCTTTTATGCCTAGGAATAGGCCTTATGCAAGCTCGTATGTTTAGAGCATTTCGGGGCTGCCATATCAAGGGGATTTGGGTGTGTTTTTGCATGCTAGAACTCTGTTTTTATGTGCCTAATATATGCCATGAATGGTCATGATAATGGTAGTAAGATGCTCTCTTTGGTGCCATAGGTTTAAGCCCATTTGTTTGCATGCTCGCATGAGTGTTGGTCTACTATTTTGGGCATGTTTCGCCACTGTTTTGGGGGAGGTTTGAGGGCTGCCCTATTGTGTTTAAGTCCACCATTGCACATTTATTTGATGCTTGTTGCATGCTTGATCAATGTAGTCTTGACATATGACAATCCTATTGCCTTAAGTGTCCATGTTTGCATCACACTTTGTATCTTGCATACCTAGTGTTGCACACTTGCCATAATATGTTGCATTACATTTGGTATGTCTTGCATTTCATCTCATATTGCACCTTTTGAGCCATGTTTGCATAACATGCATTGCATTACTTGGTTTGGGGTGTCAAACCAAGTGTGAGAAATGAGGGGTGTTTGTACTTCAAGTGGCAAAACACACCTCAATTCTCATGTCACTAAGACCCTTGACCTTGACATGATAGGGTCTTGGTTCTCATTTTGTGTGTTGCATGCATATTTACATTGAATTGCCATCTTGGTCCCTTAGGCCATCATGCATCAAGATGCATAATTGACGGCCCAAGGACCAAGGGCCATGCTTCCTTGAGTCCTATACATGATAGGGAGCATTGGCCATGCTTACATATGCTCAAAATTCCACCATGCACTGTCTGTCTGCTGCTGCTGTCAAAACTGTCCTCTGCAGGAATTCTCTGCCGACCGGCAGTATATAGTGCCGACCGACATTATATTCAGGGCCGATAATCTCCTAAGCAGCCGATGGGAATTGTGGGTGGCCGGTGGACATTTCCTCCAGCCGGTGGTATACAGCAGCATGCAAGGAAGGTATTTTGGGACTTTGGCAATTTTTGGAGAGACAGGGCAGTAAAAACAGAGGCAGCAGTGCCATGGCGCGGGTTTCCGGGCAAGTCGGATTCGAGCATGCATCATTCGCGCATCCCGAGGCGGGAGGCCGTGGCCTCCTTTCTTTTCGCATTTCAATTATTAATTAAATTAGAATTTTTGTAATAATTTATTATGTATTTGGACTGTATTATTCGGACTGTATATTCTTTTGGTCCCTCCGAGTGAGGGCGTATTTGTAATAAGTGTGCGTGAGTGTGTGTATGTCTTCCAATCCCCCATTTCTTTCTTCCCTTTTATCTACCTGCTTACGATGGTAGATTAGGGCATATTTAAATTAGCATACAGTATGATAGCATGCGTGCATCCATACATCTGTCTTACATGCACCGGGCTCGGTACATCACGCTAACTGCATTGTATTTCAATTTTCCAAATTGAATACTTGTTACTTGTAGCATTTCACATGCCATGCTTAGGATAGCCGAGCCTGTCTAGATCACACCATTGCATGCGATGCATTAGTCACTCTAACATGAACTAGGGCATGCATGTTTGCTAACTAGTTTACTGTTTTGGCACGGAGTACTAGGTAAGTTTTTATGCTTTAGCATCCCACATGCGTGTGAATGTTAACATGATAGTAGGCTCACCATGCGGCTAGTTGCTTATGTGATACAACTGTTTGAATGCCTGTGGGTGGAGGTTGGATTGCTTGAGTTGGAAAAACTCGTTGAAATCCATGTTTTAGCCTACTTGCGAGTAGCAAAACCCGAAACGCTTTCGAAACAGACGGATATGCAATGATTATTTCCAAATCAGGCAATCTAGTCTATACTTGTTTGCTGCGCGCATAACATAGTAATTCTAGGCTAATAACCGGAACAAGAACGCATAACGTTTTCAAAAACGGATATCACGATTAGTAGAGGCCGGTCTTCGGACCGGGCGAAAGGGGGTGCTCATAGCTTACCTTCCCCGATCGTACCCAAGCTCCCTAGCCAAGACCACTTTGGTGATGACGGACACGTGGCCTTCGGCACCGAGTCAGGGTTTCCTAAATTTCCCATTTTAAAATATTTAGGTGGCGACTCTGTATCTGGCAAAGCAGTCCATGTTTGGCGCTTCTTTCAAAAAATTAGTTTTCCAAAACGATTTGCCGGATTTGGACTCTTTGGTTCAGATTTAGAACCGTGACAATTCGAGTCCGAACTGTAGTAAGCCCCAAAATGAACAGAACGGGACTTAACCCTCCCGGGGCGTTTGGGGACGTCTACAGTTTCTGGCGACTCCGCTGGGGAGTTTAGAGAGCTTGACTCGAACTCGTGATATCCTGCTTTGATTCCATTTATGTGTTTCTTTGCATTGCATGTGCATTGGTGCGCCTAGGACACCGTGTTGGCCATCTGCTATTCCTGAGCGGTTTGCCGGAGGCTTGTCTTGTCAAGGCATGTCCATAAGGCTGACCAGTTGCGGGCTCTGCCAGTATGGGAACACAAACCCCGGTTTTGCCGGGGCACCCTTTTTGACCATTCGACCTAGTGCATATTCGGATCCATAGTGACCATTCCAAACTAGGACAGGTTGCTTACCCAATATAGGTTGTTTGAAACCGCTGCATGTGTAGTGAAACCCTAGCTCCTGACAAAATAGGACAGGGAAACCCTACCCCAACATAGGGGTGTATTGGCTCTCTTTTACATGTTATGTGCTTTTAGAATGTATCTCAACAGGGAACGCGCATATCAGTTTGCGAGTTTTGATTTCCGGATGCAAGGTTGGGAGTGGGAAGAACTGTTTTGGCATGACGGGGCCTATCCCGATTCTCTGATTGACTGGAATTGCCCTCAGGCGGAGTGGGGAAAACATCCTCCACAGCTTTTGACACAACTGCAGATATCTGTTGCTTGTTCATTCCCCCGGCTTTCAAAGCCTTTACTGCCCACAACAGTTGTTCGATAGGGTCGGCATCTGCCTTCATCTTGCCTTTGTCTCTGGCCTCAGCCTGATCTAGGATTTGAGTTGGTGTTGACATGTCATTGTTATAACTGGAGGCCATCTCTGGTTGACTAAGTTCAATAACAATTCGGCCCAACAGCGGGGGCTCCTGGGGTACAAAGCTCCCGGCATACGGTGTGGCTGGCGGTGAAGCTGACATTCCATAGGCGAGATCCGCCACGGATCTTTGAAGATCACCTATCATTCCCATCAGTTCAAATGTAGTAGGCTCACGAGCCTGATATAGTTGAGAGGTCCAAATTGGGTGCGCAGCCGGCGATCTGGGTGGATGCGGCATATCAACAGTAGTCTCACTGTGTAGGGTGATTCCTTGATCCAACATGGCCGTCATGACCACGATCTCTTCTGAATTCTGCATCATGCTAAGTCCTGCCTCAGCAAGGAGAAGACACTAGCTGTTCTGGATCAGTTCTCTGAATCTCTGAACCTGAAACGGAAAAACAAGTAGTATTTCAGCCCCAAACAGATCAAATACGGGTGTAGCCGAACAACTGCACTCTACTACTGATCACTGTTCCCCAGAATCACTGTTCAAAACTGAACTGATATCCGCAGACATAACTGATTCTCAATAACACTGATACTAGTGCCCTCGGGCCTGATGCTCAAACTTTGCAAACTGATATATGCGTTCCCTGCAGAGATACACTCTAAAAGCACATAGCAAGTAAATAAGAGCCAATACACCCCTATGTTGGGGTAGGGTTTCCCTGTCCTATTTTGTCAGGAGCTAGGGTTTCACTGCACACGCAGCGGTTTCAAACAACCTATATTGGGTAAGCAACCTATCCTAGTTTGGAATGGTCACTATGGATCCGAATATGCACTAGGTCGAATGGTCAAAAAGGGTGCCCCGGCAAAACCGGGGTTTGTGTTCCCATACTGGCAGAGCCCGCAACCGGTCAGCCTTATGGTCATGCCTTGACAAGACAAGCCTCCAGCAAACCGCTCAGGAATAGCAGATGGCCAACACGGTGTCCTAGGCGCACCAATGCACATGCAATGCAAAGAAACACATAAATGGAATCAAAGCAGGATATCACGAGTTCGAGTCAAGCTCTCTAAACTCCCCAGCAGAGTCGCCAGAAACTGTAACAAGCCCGCGAGGGACCTCGCTCTGCTACAGTTCGGACTCCCCTGTTTTTGTTTGTTGCGGTTCGTAATCTGAACCAAAGAGTCCAACTCTGGCAAATCGTTTGAGAAAACAGATTTTTTTGAAAAGTAGTGCCAAACATGGACTGCTTTGCCAGATACAGAGTCGCCACCTAAATATTTTTAAAATGGGAAATTAGGAAACCCTGACTCGGTGCCGAAGGCCGCGTGTCCGTCATCACCAAAGTTGTCTTGGCTCGGGAGCTTGGGTACGATCGGGGAAGGTCAGCTATGAGCACCCCCTTTTGCCCGGTCCGAAGACCGGCCTCTACTAACCATGATATCCGATTTTGAAAACGTTTATGTGTTCTTATTCCGGTTATTAGCCTAGAATTACTATGTTATGCGCGCAGCAAACAAGTATAGACTAGATTGCCTAATTTGGAAATAAGCATTGCATATCCGTTCGTTTTGAAAATGCTTCGGAATTCGCTATTCGCAAGTAGGCTAAAACACGGATTTCAAGAAGTTTTTCCAACTCAAGCAATCCAACCTCCACCCACAGGCATTCAAACAGTTTATCTCATATAAGCACTTAGCCACATGGTATTCATGCTGTTATGGCAACATTCACACGCATGCGATATGCTGAAGCATAAATACTTACATCGTACTCCGTGCCAAAACAATAAACTAGTTAGCAAACATGCATGCCCTAGTTCATGTTAGAGTGACTAACGCATCACACGCGAAGATGCAATCTAGAGTAGGCTCGGCTAACCCTAAAATGGCATGTGAAATGCGATCATTCGATGCACGTATTCAAGTTAGATTTGAAGATACAATGCAGTTTGTATGATGTACCGAGCCCGGTGCATGTCGACAAATGTATGGATGCACGCATGCATTGCATAAGGTATGCTAAAATAAACGTGCCCTAATCTACCATCATAAGCGGGTAAATAAAGGGAAGAAAGAAGTGGGGGTTGGAAGACATGCACACACTCACCCACACTTATTACAGACTTGCCCTCGCTCGGAGGGACCGAAAGAATATACAAATTAATTAACTACGCAAGCTAATTAAATATTACAAATTAATTAAATTAACAAATTAATCTAATTAAAACAGTAAAGCCCTCGGGAAGCGGGTCAGATGCAGCGCATGTTCGGGACTCGCTCGGAATCGCACTGCCATGCATGGTCTGCCTCTGTTTTCCCTGCTTTGCTCCTCTGAAAACTGCCAAAGTCTCAAGGATGTCTTTCTAGACACTGGAGAATCCCACCGGCTAGAGGGAATGACCACCGGCACTAAGGTGTGGCCCATGGGCACAAAATGAATCCACCGGCCATTGATCGACTGCCGGTCGGCACTAAATACTGCCGGCCGGCAATGAATTCCTGCAGAACCTGCAACTTACAGCAGCAGAGGGCAAAACTTGCATGGCAGCTCAATTCAAGCAATGTATGCACCAAACACATTCCTTATCATGTTTGTGACTCAAAGGAGGATGTGCCTCGATTCTCGGGCCACCAATCACGCATTTTCATGCATGATGGCCCAAAGAATCAAGTGTGCAATTTTCATGTCAAATGAAATACAAACTAAGCAAACAAAAAGCCCAATCCCCATCACCAAATCAAGGGACAAGGCATGCATGCAAGATGCATTGCAACCTAATCATGTTAGCTAGGGATGCAACATGAGCATGTGAACAAACAATGCAAGCATACGAGCAAGCATGAGGCAAGCATGCAAGCAAGCAAATGATGGTCTTAAACATGACTTAAGCAACTCCAAATGGGCCTGAAATCAGTGGCCAAAATGCCCAAAAATGGAGGTTAAGCACACACACATGCATGCACATGTTAAGGCACAAACCTGAGCATTGAACAAGCAACTCTCAAACACCCTTGAAAGAGGCTAAACATGGACAATTGGCATGGAATGAAAAGCTTTAAAATCATGTCAAAATGTGGTGCCAAACCAACCCAAATGAGACAAGCACAAGCATGCAAACATGGTCCAAGTACTTGAAGCAAGTCATGAAGCATTGAACTACACTTGACAAGACCTAACATGGCAAGACTTAATCAACTAAAATCAGAGTTTTAGCACACCAAATCAAGCCCAAAGGACTACTTAGATGGCATCTAAGTGGCTCAAATTCAAAGGCATGCACAATGGTCAAAACATAGGGCATACAACACATGCTCTCAAAGCAACAAAGAGGCAACTAAGGCAAGCATATGAGCATGCCAAAGGGACTGAAATTACATGTTGGATGGTTCCAAACCACCAAAATGATGCAAGCAACACAAGCTACACAAGCTACACATTCACATACTCAAGGCGTACAAGCCCGGCAAGCCACAAATGCAAAGGAGCTATACTAAGCATGCCAAAATCGATCCAAAAAACTATGGACAGACCTAAAGCATGGCAAAATAAGCACAAAACATTCATGAGTCTAAGCCTAAATCATGCTCAAACAAAGGCTAACAACCTAAGGCATGTTAAGGGAATTACAAGGCATTACATGGCAACTACACTAAACATGCATGGAGCACCAAAAACCAACACACAACATGATTATATTATGGCATAATAAGCATGAAATGCAGCCTAGACATGATCAACACACACTTGAACAAAGGCTTCCTTAAGAGACCAAAAATGGTCCCTTTCAAGGACAACAAGAAGAGGGGGTGGCCCTCCCCTTTTGGAGACTTTAAGGCACCATCTCCACCACTGAAATCCCTCAAGATTTCAGTGGTGAAGAGGCCCAAACACCAAAGTTTCGAAACTAGCACAAAATGGCACAAAATGAGGCCTTTCAAGGCCTAAGGGTGGTCAAACACACCCGAACCACAAAACACCCTTAACAAACAATTAAGAGGGCTTAAAAAAAGAACTTTTTATGTTATACACTAAACACAAAAACAGCTTTAAGACAGGTAAAAATAGGATGCAAAAATGGAGAATAAAAGGCAAGATTCTCACCCTTGTTGACCACCTTCACAAGTGTTGATGTTGTTGCTTCCTTGGGCTCAAATCCAGCCAAGAACACCAAGAACAACCTCTTGGAACCTCAGAAACCAAGGAAAGGTGAAACACTAGGTGTTGATGTGCAATAGTAAGACACAAACACCTAGTCACACAAACAAGAGAGAAATATAGATATAGGATATGTGTTGAACCCTAACCCTAAAACCAGAGCTCCCTCTCACCTCTCTAACCAAAACTTTCTAACCCTAGAACAAGGGAGAGAAGGCCTCCTCTTATAGAGGAGGCAATCTTGTAAAGCTTAACTAGTAAGCAAACAAGAGGGGCATCCCTCCATACACGTGTATGGAGGAGAAGAAAGTGCCAGACAGCTGCTTTAAAATATCTCAAAAAGCAGATGAACAGTAGCCGGCTAGCCAAAAATGTCATTTTGACAAAAATGACTGCCGACCGGCAACAAAAAGTGCCGACCGGCACTGTATATTGCCGGTGGAAACAAAAACCAGCCGGTGGCCTCTAGCTAGTGCCGGTGGTGTGTGGGGATGCCTCACAAGGCATTCCCTACCCCTCCAAGGCAAAACACAAGTGTTTGGTGCAAAACCAGACACAAAACAGTCGAGTTCGGAGATCCTGAGGCAAGGCGCGTAGCCGAGAACTCCGGGAACTCCAAACAAACACAAACATGGATAATCACCGAGTGTTCAAGCGGCGACGTCCAAGTCTTGAGGACGGTCAAAAATGGGGTGTCTACACAAATACTCCTACATTTAGCGATTAGATATTTTAGTCACCGTTTTATGTCACATTTAGCCACCAAATGGTTTAGTCATTGTTGTTGTTTACGCCTGAACATTTTACTCGCCAAAAAATAAATATTTTCTTCCCATTGTATTTTACGACAAAACATTTTAGTCACCGGAGGATGCCATGTTTTTTTCGTGACTAAAATATTTAGTCGCCAAAAGTAAAATTCCATATCTTGATTTGTTTTGGCTACTAACTATTTGGTCGGCAAAAATCTTTTTTCTTTTTTTGCTACTAAATATTTAGTCACCAAAAACCTTTGCTTGCTTTTTTGATTGCCAAATATTTAGTCGCCAAAAATTTCACTCCTTTTTTCACTACTAAACGTTTTGTCGCCAAAAACTTTATTTAGTATTTTTTAATTAATTTCTCAACTAACTAGATTTATTCCATTATTAGTGCAACATGTATCTTGTATATAAACAAAACAATACATATACCGATTATATTATCAACCATTGCACAACTTACACACATTTTACTTTCAACCATCTAAAAAATTCATATTTAACTAAGTATAATCCAACCCAAAAAATGTAATTCCATACAAAGCAGAGGATTATACAAAAGTCATGTACTCTATACACAAAAAAGTAATATCCACAATATCATGCCAAAAGGTAATCTATATCACGCCAAAAAAGTAATATGTACCACACCAAAAAAAGTAATATGTACCACGCCAAGAAGGTAATTTGTACAAGGCAAATAGTTATCTATACAAACATTAGTAAACCATAAACAAAAACAATGCCCCCTATATACAAAAAAAAAAAGCAGTGTCCACAATTTCACACCAAAAACCATCTGTAAAAATAAAATTAATCATTAGTATTGACTGAATATTAACATATTTAAAATTATAAAAAAAATTCATATAAAACTTGAATGTAATTAATCTTTTCAAATTAATCATTAGTTTTGCATACTCAAATGTGTATAAAAGAAAATTATGTAAAACTCGAACACATATGTAAAGCCACCAATAATCTTTTGAAAGTAATTGTTGTAGATAATTAATCATTAGTTTGGCATCTTTTAAAAGTAATCATTGTAGATAATTATTCATAATTAATCATGTAAAGTAATAGAAGATAGGGTAAATTACACTTTACCTCTTTTATGTTTGGCTACTTTCTCACTTTGGACATTAAGATTTATTTTTCTCACTTTGGCCTTTCATATTTCAAGTTTCTCCTTATTTACTCTTTCTGTCAAAAATTAGACAGAAAAGACACATTAATGGCCACGCGGCATAAAAATATTATATTATATAACTCATATCTTTGACACAAACTCAAATCACAATATTACAATATATTTTTTATCCTATAGGACAGTTATTGTGGCATTTTCTATCTAATTTTGAACATAAAGTAGCTTTAAGAGTAAATTAGGAACAATTTGAAACATGAAAAGTCAAAGTGAAAAAAAAAAAAAAACAAACAAACAAACAAACTTTAAAGGTCAAAGTAAAAAAATGATCAAACAAAAAGGAAGCATATCTATACTATATATTAAGCAAAATGGGGTTTTTAACCCCCAAGGCTCGTGGGAGCTTCAATATCCCAATCTGAATTTTCTAAATTTTTTATTTTTAAAAAAAAAAAACTCAGCATTTATTGATTTGGTCAAAATCCCCCAATCAGCATTTATTAACTTTTTTCAATCCACATGTCTGCATTTATTGATTTGGTCAAAATCACCTGATCAGCATTAAAATCCCCTCAAACAAATAATTATAGATACAATCCGTGTATAGTTACTGCAATACCCTTTTCAACTTCTCCCATACACTATGGTTAGTGATAAAACTATTAAATTATTTTTAATCTTAAAAAACATAATTTATATATTAAAAAAAATCTAAAACAAATATAAATATCTATAATTATTCCGTGCATAACACGAGTGATAGGCTAGTATAGTGTATACAAAATCATGCATAGATTTATATTTTAAAAAATAATTTATAATTTGAATTCAACTTTGATATATTAGAGCATGTACCTTTTAATTTTTGAGCTTGTACCTCAAAGATAATGCATTTCCCTCTCCTGAGTACTTTTCTGTGCATGTCTGTGCATGAAGTCTTGTCTATTGCATTATTGCTTGGCCTAAGCCCATTTCGACGAAAAAAATCTTGTGACACAATTAAATTTACTTGAAAATCCATGACAGCTTTATTTGTTTTCTCCTCAAGCCTAAGCACTAGACTTTGATTGTCTTCATAGTTCATGTCACAGTGCATTCACGAAGGGGAGTCAGTCATGTTTCCATTTCCATAAAGTGAAAATACTTTTGCTTTATTCATTCTTTTCTGCTCTTCATCATTTTGTTCATTCCATTGCCCCTTCCT
This sequence comes from Camellia japonica, assembly GCA_030407325.1. Taxonomy (NCBI): domain Eukaryota; kingdom Viridiplantae; phylum Streptophyta; class Magnoliopsida; order Ericales; family Theaceae; genus Camellia; species Camellia japonica. Next base: position 21,136,454 of record JAPPVO010000014.1, read on the forward strand.
ACAAACTTTGTTCAAACACAACCATTTCTACAACTAATAGTATAATTCATAATAATCCCGAAAAGCTTCTTGATTCTCTGTCCTCGAATGCCTCTATCTCCAAGTTCTACACCACCAAGATCCGAAATGACCAAGACAGACTTTTCGGTCTCTTTCTCTGCTATGACTTCATCGCAACACATCACTGTGAGAACTGCATAGCAAGTGCAATACAAGACATCAAAAACCATTGCGAAAACAGAAATGAAGTGGTTGTGTGGGAGGAAATTTCCAGTTGGACTACACCAATGAATCGTTCTCTGGCACCGTGGATGTGACGGGAAACATTTGGCAATACAACGCAAAAAATGTTTCAGGTGATGAACTAGGCTGGTTCATTTCTGTTGTGAACGACATGTTGCATAAGCTTACCTACCAGGCTGGTAGCATTCAATCCTTCATATGGTATGTATGCCACTGGAGTGGTGAACTTCAGACTCTAAAACAAATACACTCTCATGCAGTGCACTATAGACTTGTCTTCTGATGACTGTAACACGTGCCTTGAAACAGCAATAGCAAACATTTCAACTTGCTGCTCTAAGTCTCGTGGCATTAGACTTTTTAGTCATAGTTGCTTCTTAAGGTATGAGTTCTATGGGTTTTATGAGGATGCGAGTAAAAATTCAACAGAAAATCAGAGGAAATTTGCAAGCGTTAACAAATTGTCTATCAATATTCCAATGTATTGGATGATTGTTGGCCTTGCAATTGAATCAGCAATTCTAGTTGTAGCACTTGCGGGATTTTGTGTCTACTGTCTTGCTATAAGGAATCAAACTAAGACAAGTAATGATGCTATCTAGTAGAAGATTCTTTTTTTCCTTTCACTAACAATTATATCCTTTTCTTTCATAACTCTAAAATTAAACCTGCTCTTTTTTCTTTTTCTTCTTTTTTTTTTTTTTTTTTCTCCCAATTTTGGAGGAAAAGCAAGTTTATGGCCAAGAAGTTCAATTACATGAAATTGGGGACCCCAATAAGATAGACGTACATCATCAGAATTTGCAGGCAAGGGACAACTGGAATTCTCAGACTTTCCTGTTCATTGATTTGGCGACACTAAGTGCAGCTACAGATAACTTCTCGGCTTCAAATAAGCTTGGACAAGGTGGTTTTGGTCCTGTTTACAAGGTGATGACATTTTTTTTTTTTTCTTTTTTCTTGGTTCCTAGTTTTAATTGCCTGATACATTTTTTTTTTTCCAGGGTCGATTACCTGATGGGAGGGAAGTTGCAGTGAAGAGGCTCTCAAGTTGTTCAGAGCAAGGTTTAGATGAATTCACCAATGAAGTTTTATTAATATTGAAACTTCAACACAAAAATCTTGTAAGGCTTTTGGGGTTTTGCATAGATGGAGAGGAAAAGCTGCTCATCTATGAATACATGCCCAATGGCAGCCTTGATGTCTTCCTATTTGGTTCGTATCCTTCTTTCTTTCTTTTTTTTCTTTTCTTTTTTGTACAATATCTCAGTTTTTTAATACAAATGTAATATATAAAAATGGGTATGTTTCATTGTAGTTAATCAGAAGTTTATTTTCCTAATCTATAATTTTTTTTTTCCTATTCTTTTATGGTTAGATCCTAGGAAGCGTGCACAAATGAATTGGAGTAGGCGTCTAAATATCATCAATGGAATTGCAAGGGGAATGTTATATCTTCATGAGGATTCTCGGCTTAGAATCATTCATAGGGACCTAAAACCAAGCAATGTGTTACTAGATAGTGAATTAAACCCAAAGATCTCAGATTTTGGAATGGCAAGGATCTTCGGAGGAAGTGATGGTGCAACTAACACTGCTAAGATTGTTGGAACATAGTGAGTTCACTGTTTGTTTTTTTGTCAAACTTCTTTTTCTTTTCTTTATTTATTTTTTTTCAAAACTAATCTATGTCTAAACAATTAAGTAGGTAGCTTCATCAATCATATGAGTTCGCTTATTGAATTTTTTTCCAATCCCTTCTCTTGTCGGATAGTGGTTAGATGGCTCTAGAGTTTTCAATGAAAGGACTATATTCAGTCAAGTCTGATGTTTTTCAGTTTTGGTGTCCTTTTGATTGAGATTATAACTGGGAGGAGAAATGCTAATTTCCATCTCACTAAGCGCGCCCCTAGTCTTATAGCATATGTAAGTTTATTCGGCTTGAGTAAGACTACACTTCTCAAAATTGATCATCTTGTTGCAAGTTTTGCTCAAATAAGTATATCTGGCTGGGTGATGCTACATGTGTGGTAATTATGAAATGAAGGGAAAAATGGTTGGAAATGATTGATCCATTATTGAGAGTCTTGCATCCTTGATGAGTTCTTAAGGTACATGCATACTGGTTTATTGTGTGTTCAAGAAGATGCATATGACAAGCCTGTGAGAATATATTGTGTATATTTTCTATTTTCCAAAATTGTGGTTGTACAAATTAGAGTCCTATTAGAAGCACGATTGTGTTAGAGTCCTATTAGAGGCATAATTGTATTTTCCTTTTTGGTTTAGGGTTTAAGGCTATATAATCTAAGGTCTGATTGTAATCATATATACAATTGAATATACAAAAAAGCTTTCAGGAATCTTACATGGTATCAAAGCTGACTAATAAATAATAAACTGACAGATAACTGAGAAACATATAAGATAGATGAAATAGAGACTGCAGACATAGCAGACGGTAGGACACACCCAACAAATATAATTGACATACCAGACCTATTAACAATAATAGGAAAGGGAGGGGAATACAATTCTGAAGTAAAGAGAGATGAGAAGTCATATGATGAGAGGCACCAAAGTCAAAAAGCCACACAGACGAAGAGATACCTGAAGAAGACCCAAGCAAACCTGAATGAAGAGATGAAACAACAGAGTTATCTTTTCTTCTTCTATCTGTTCTGTGCAGGATCGGATGTCCAAGCAGCAGATTGGGACTGGCCGTAGAGTTGGAGACCTCTATGTAGTGGAGAACTTGCATCTGCCTATGACTACGTCTCCGACTGCCTTTTCTTCTTTTCAGTTAGATTCTTAGTCATGTCCTTTCTATTTGTGGTATTCCAGATTATGGCATTTATCTGCTGACTGCTTACGGTCTTTAGCTCAATCAGGTATATTGGGTAAAGTTTCTCCTAGTCAACTTCCCGAGTGTCGGGGGTGTAAACTTGCCAAAATGACAGCCTTATCTTTCCGTAACAGTACTTCTATATCTGCTACACCGTTTTCTTTAGTTCATACTGATGTCTGGGGCCCTTCTCATGTTCTCACCTAGGGACGTTCTGCATACTGTGTGTCATTTGTTGATGATTGCACCCGTTACACTTGGGTTTATCTTATGACTCATAAGTCTAACTTCTACTAGATATATTGTACCTTTCAGTCTATGATTACTACACAGGTTGGGGCCACAATTAAAATACTCCGGTCTGACTTGGGTAGGGAATACTTTAAAACTGAATTCTGTGAATATTTGGCCAAATTGGGCACCATTCACCAAACCTCTTGTACTGATACCCTTGCCCAAAATGGTCGTGCTGAGCGTAAACACTGTCATCTCCTTGAGACAACTCGATCTCTGCTTCTCTCTGCCTCTGTTCCGGCACCATTCTGGGGTAAGGCAGTTCTTACCACTGCTTTTCTCCTTAATTGCATGCCGACTCCCTTACTCTCCGGTCAATCCCCTTATAAGGCTCTATATTCCCAACCTCCCAATTATTCTCTCTTGCGTGTCTCTAGGTCTGCTTGTTTTGTCTTCCTTCCCCGTAAATATAGGACCAAACTCAGTGCCCGGTCTGTCTTGTATGTATTTTTGGGTTACAGTCTTACTCAGAAAGGCTACCGTTGTTACGATCCTATCTCCCGTCGCTTTTATGTCTCCCGTCATGTTGCCTTTCTCGAACGCCTGTCTTACTGTCAGCTTCCCCCTCTCACTGTTTCAATTTCCAAAGAGGATTTGGTTCACATTAACCCATTTCCTTCTGAGGTCTCGTCTGATGAGTACATCTCCACTGTTCTCCCTAAGCTTGCTCCATCTTCTCCTTCTGCACCTCTGGCTGCTTCTCATCCTTCGGCTCCTTCTCCTCCTTCGTTGTTAGTTTATTCTCGTCACAAGGCTCCTCCTTCACCGGTTGTCTCTGCACCTGCTGCTGCTCCCCCTGCTTCTGACGACTCTGATCCTACTACACACCGATGTCCTCCTCGAGCACGTCATCCTCCAAACAGGTTGGGTTGGTCTAATACTTGTTTTTCTGCTTCCTATCGTACCTTTTTGTCTGCTATTCACTCTTTTGTAGAACCTCAGTCTTACAAGGAGGCTTGTCAGGATCCTCATTGGGTTCAAGCTATGGAGGATGAGTTGTCTACTTTACAGAAAACTAATACTTGGGAGTTGGTTCCTTTGTCTACTGGTAAGAACCTGGTTGGTTGCAAATGGGTGTACAAAGTCAAGACTCGTTCTGATGGTTCTCTTGAGCGTTACAAAGCTCATCTGGTTACCAAAGGTTTCTCTCAGGAGTATGATATTGATTATGAGGAGACATTTGCTCCTGTTGCCAAAACAACTGTTGTCCGTACTTTGATCTCTGTCGCTGCTCTTTGTTCTTGGCCTCTTTATCAGATAGATGTTAAGAATGCTTTTCTTAATGGTCATCTCACTAAGGAGGTTTACATGCGTCCTCTCATTGGCCTTCCCCATCCCTCTGGTCAGGTTTGTCGTCTTCGGCGTGCTCTGTATGGTCTAAAGCAGTCTCCTCGTGCTTGGTATGATCGATTTTAGACTGTTGTTATCGAGCTTGGGTTTCATCTTTATGCTTCCGACTCTACTTTATTTCTGCGACATACCTCGGCTGGTTTCGTTGCTCTCTTACTCTATGTGGATGATATAATCATCACTGGCTCAGACTCTTCTGCTATCTCTGAAGTCAAGCAGCATCTCTTCCGCACCTTCGAAATAAAGGATCTGGGTCCATTACGGTATTTTCTTGGTATTGAGGTTGCTTCTTCTCCCAAGGGCTATTTTCTCTCTCAGGCTAAGTATGCTAATGAAATCATTCATCGTGATGGTCTTACTGATACTAAGGTTTCTGATACACCTATTGAGCTTAATGTGAAGCTTAACTCTACTGATGGCGTCCCTCTGGATGATCCCACTTTATATCGCGAGCTTGTGGGTTGTTTAGTTTATCTGACTGTCACTCGCCTTGATCTTGCTTATGCTATTCATATGCTTAGTCAGTTTGTTTCTGCTCCTTGCTCTACCTATTTGGTTGCTTTGGTTCGCGTTCTTCACTATCTCAGGGGCACCATCTTTCAAGGCTTATTATTGTCCTCTACTTCTTCTTTGGACTTGGTGGGCTATGCTGACTCTGATTGGGCTGGTGATGTTACTGATCGTAAGTCTACGTCTGGTTTCTGTATGTTTCTTGGAGATTCCTTGATCTCTTGGAAAAGCAAGAAACAATCAGTCGTTGCTCGCTCTACTGACGAAGCTGAGTATCATGCTATGGCTCATGCCACTGCTGAAATTGTTTGGCTTTGTTGTCTCTTGTCTGAGTTGGGTACCTCTCAATCTTCTCCAACCTCTCTCTATTGTGACAACCGCAGTGCAGTTCAGATTGCCCACAATACTGTCTTTCATGAGTGGACGAAACATATTGAGATTGATTGTCACTTGTTCGCCAACATCTGCAATCTGCCACTATCTTGCTTCCTTTTATTCCTTCGGCTTTGCAACTTGCGAACTTCTTCACCAAGACTCATACTACCGCTCAGTTTCAGTTTCTTCTTAGCAAACTCTCCGTACTTTCTGTTAAAACACCTTGAGTTTGAGCAGGGGTGTGAGAATATATTGTTTATATTTTTTATTTTCCAAAATTGTGGTTGTACAAATTAGAGTCCTATTAGAGGCATGATTGTGTTAGAGTCCTATTAGAGGCATAATTGTATTTTCCTTTTTGGTTTAGGGTTTAAGGCTGTATAATCTAAGGTCTGATTGTAATCATATATACAATTGAATATACGGAAAAGCTTTCAGAAATCTTACAAAGCCTACTATTTCATCGGTTGTGGTTATGCTGAAAAGTGAAGTTGTAACTCTTAACCAACCCGAAAGACCTGCCTTCTCTGCGGGGAGATTCACCGATCATTATGAATCAAATGATAAAGATTATTATATTAATGAATCAGCAATTTCTGATATTATGCCTCAGTGATCGATTAAGCCAAGTTTAGTAATGGTTTCTATTAGGGTAAATTACACCATTAGGCCACGTTTGTTTGGCGGATTAGGTTGGATGTGATTATTAGTGAGATGATTGTTAGTAAAGAGATTGTTAATGTGTGGATTATTAGTGAGGGGATTAAGTAAAAATATGTTTGTTTTGATGATAGTGTGAGAGATGATTAGTGATGGGATTATTAAATTATTTTTTATAAATAAATAAATTATTTCTATATTAAAAAAAACTAAAACAAATATTAAAAAAAAAAAGGTGCACTTGGTAAAAAAAAAATTAAAAAATTAAAAAAATAATTTTTTTTATATAAAATAGACTCAATCTTCTCACTATTTTTTTAATCCCACCTAAAATTCATCCAAGCTAATTCCCCTACAGAGGGGGATTACTAAGCCCCCTTCATTACTAATCCTATGACATTTTGTTGCATTCAAACAAGGGTTTGGTGGGTCCCACGGATTGGTAATCCAATTCACCCTCCCAAACCCCCAATCAAACATGGCCTTAGTCTCTGCAATTTAAGTACAGTATCACTTTAGTTTCTGTAATTTTAATTGGAACAATTTAAATCTATACTTTCAATTCTGTTGCAATGTGATTCCTCCGTCACTTACTGTTAAACTTTGAAACGGTAAAAACCATGTGCAAAACTAGAGCATCAAAGTGAAATTTTGTTTTGAATTTTACTATGGTCCCTCTAATTTTCCACACGATGCTTTTCATTCAAAATGTTAACAATATATGACAGAAAGATCACCTTACAATAAAATTAAAAACATATGTACTAAACTATTTAAATTAAAATTACAAAAATCAAAATGAAATTTTACTCAAACTAAAGGGACTCGTCCTATAATTTACCCTAATAAAAATTGGGTGATTATTGGGTACTCTGGGAGGGCGGTTACATGGTGTTCTATGGTATTATGTTGGTGGAGAAAGTGAGGTATTATGATTTTATGTTGAATGATTAACAAATATAAGGATATAGTGAATGATAATTGGTAAAAGAATATGAACACATGATATTTTAGGAGTACCTAATAATTTCCCGGGAGGTTGTCATTACCATGGTCTTTTTCTTGCCTTTCACATCCCTGTATCTCTTTATGACGGGTCATTTATCTTGAAAGGCAACCGCGGAATTGTAATTGGATGTGGAAGGAATAATATTGTATTCGAATTATTATATGAAATTGTCAAGGTGTACTTGTCATTAAAATGTCGAATGATTTTCTAACTTATTCCAATTCTTATCTGGAATTTTCAAAGTGTACTTGTCATTAAATTGTCTTGGATTTCATTAAAATGTCTAAAATGTCTTATATTGCTCACACCATCAATTTTATTAGCACTAAACTATTCAAATGAGTACATTAAAATTTGATTCAAAGTGTAAAATGTTGACTTGTTACAATTGAAAAATAAGAAATTAAAGTGAAAATTGATGTAAAATGTAAGGGTTCAAAGTATATTTCTCATTTGATTAATGTCACATATAGATGGTTTTAATTTTGGGTTAAATTCATTTCACTCCCATGTAGTTTTGGGTGGTTAACTAAGATGATTAAAAACTTAATGGGGCAAAGTGAAACTAAGTGTAAAGTATAAGGGTATAAATTGTAATTTTCTCTAGTATTATTAATTACACTTAGCATCTCTATATTTTTGTTAAAATTTCATTTAGACCTATTCACTTTCAATTATGATAATTGATCTTTTATATTTTTAGTCAAGTTATAATATCACTCTTATACATTTGATGTTAGTAGTGCTGAGGTATCTTATCATGTAAGCTATATGTAATATTTTTCTAGTGTCATTAGCACTATACAAGTTCACTAAAATTTCACTTTAGTACGTAGTTGCACTTTCACTAAAATCCTGTTTTGATTGCTCCACTTTTAATTTTTGCCAAACCTCATTAAATGGACGAAAGAGTGACATTACAACTAGGTAAATTACAGTAAACCCCCTTAAACAATAACTCATTGGCATTTTGTCTCTTGAAATTCAAAACTCAATAACTAACCCTTTTTGTTAGGATTCTAGAAATTTATAGAAAATTAGATCATGTGTAAAACACATGACATATTATTGAATTTTTAAGACGACAATACCCATTAATGATTGTTTTAGGATATGGTGATTTCATTCCTACTTTTTTCTGTTTTTTTTTATATCAGGATTTCGTTTGTACTTTGTTTCCCTTATCTCAGTGACAAAATGCAACCAAGATCACCATTTTTAGGACATTATTGCTCTAAAAATTTAATAAATATGTCATGTGCATTACACATGATCTAATTTTTTGTACATTCTTAACAGAACCTTAACAAAATGGGTTAACGATAATAAGATAATATTTTTAGGGGATTAACTATTGAGTTTTGAAATTTAGGGAGCAAAATGTAATGGATCATAGTTCAAGGGTTTTTGTAATTTACCCAAAAATTTAAAGCATTATATAAAACCAAGCTAGCTTAACTTAGTGAAAAACTCATTTCAAATAGACTTGTTATGTAAAAAAATTAATCTTAAATATGTTTTGAAACTTATAAAATTTTTATACCTTTAACTTCTCCGAATTTACTCCGAATGAAATTGTATGGCTGTGATTGAATTTGTGTGGTGTGGGACCCATGTGTAAAATAAATCTGAATCATAAAATAAAAATTTTGAATAATTTTTTAATTAATAAGGATGAATTCATTTATTACTCAATTTTTAAACCAAACTTAACTAACGTACTCCTCGATTTGAATTGACTCGTTCAAACCTCAAGATGCTGACGCCTTCTTTGTGGTTGGAAGTCCAACACCATGTCTTGAAAATTATATACTTCCCCTTTCAAATTGTATGGTCATAAACGAACCATTTTTCTCTTCTTCATATGTAATTTCTGATATTTAAAAAAACAAAATAAACATTGAGTTTTTTGGAAACTTAGGGCTTGTTTGGTTTGTGTTTGTAGAATAGTTTTTGGAAACTTATTTTTTTGGAAACTTAAAAAACAAACTTTAAGATTTGATATTTGTAACAAAATAAATATTGAGTTTTTTTATTTTGTTAATTTAAACTTTAATGTATTGATTCGTTTTCAATTTAAATTATTTGCCTATTTTTGTTAAGAAATATTGATGAAAAAAAATAGTATTTTAGCCATTAAACTTTAAAAAAAATATATTTTAAACATTTTATGCACGTTTACATTGAGTTTAATGGCTAAAATACACTCTCTCTCTCTCCCTCTGGTTGATTTTACTTAATGGAAATATGTATATCATTTAGATTAAAAATAAATCAAAAGATTAGTGTACGTGGAGCAAATATTCATCAATGTCCGTACTCCTCATGTCTAAGCTTTGCTTCACTCCGAATAACCTAAGAACACAACGACGGTGAGCTGCCCGGCGAGTGTGATGCCGGAAAGCCCCTCCGATGATCAAGTTAGCACTCTTTTAGAGAGAGAAAGAGAGAGAAGACAAAAGAGAGATAGAGCTTTGGGTAGCCAGAATTCAGACCTGTTGTATGGAGGCGCTGCTCAATCTATATAGTCTCTGCGTGCACCACTTTGCTCGTCCTTTCTTGGACACGTGGCTATATTGCCCTCTCTATTCTTCACACGCGTACCCGTCAATACTGCCAAACAACATTTGGCCAAACTACCAAACGGTATTGACGCGCAACTTTAGTAGATTCCTCTTCTTGTATTCTAATTGGGCCATGTAGCAATCTACCCTTTGGAACCGGCCAAAAATCTGAGGCGTATAGCCGACTTCTTCAGCCGTACCCATTCGTCGTCGCTGACCTTGCTCGGCCTTAGTGTGCAACAAGTACGTCTAGTCCAGTCGGAAGCACCATCACTTCACCTAGCTTGGCAAAGGATTCATGCTGAACAACTAGCCCGGTCCAACTTTTGGACCTTCGTCTAACTCAGTCGCGTGATTTAGAACCTTGGCCAAACTGCCCTCGGTTATGCCAACTCGGTCCTATAACCCAACGACAAGGGCCCAACCACAACTAGCTCGGCCCGTTTTCTTGGCGCAAACTCCTCTCTCAATTGCCCCTTAATTTCGTCCGCATTCGCGTGACCGGAATTGCATTACTAGGATGGGCTAGACTCTTTGCTCGGTGGTTCGCTTTAAATCCCTTCTGTGGTAACATGATTGGGATTACTCAACTTCAGCTTGACAAGGAACATCAAAGTTGGCGAGGAAAATCAGCTCAGCAACTTGCTTCTTGGCGAGCAAAATCATCTCGGCAAGAAACTTCAAAGTTGGTGAGCGAGGTCAGCGGCAAATTGCTTCTAGACGAGCAAAATCAACTCAGCAAGGAACTCCAAAGTTGGCGAGTGAGGTCAGCTCGACAACTTGTTTCTTGGCAAGCAAAACCAGCTCAACAAGGAACTCCTATGTCGGCGAGCAAAGTCAGCTCAGCAACTTGCTTCTTGGCGAGCAAAATCAGCTCGACATGGAACTTTAAAGTTAGTGAGTGAAGTCAGTTCGACAACTTGCTTCTTCGCGAGCAAAATTAGCTCGGCAAGGAACTCCAAGGTTGGAGAGCAACGTCAGCTCGGTAACTTGTTTCTTGGCAAGCAAAATCAGCTCGGCAAGGAATTCTAAGGTCGACGAGCAAGGTCAGCTCGGCCACTTGTTTCTTGGTAAGCAAAATTTGCTCGGCAAAGAAATTCAAGGTTGGCGAGCAAGATCAGCTCGGCAACTTGCTTCTTAGCGAGCAAAATTCGCTCAACAAGGAACTTCAAAGTTGGCGAGCAAAGTCAGCTCGACAACTTGCTTCTTGGCCAGCAAAATCAACTTAGCATGGAACTTTAAAGGTGGCAAGCAAAGTCAGCTTGGCAACTTGCTTCTTCGTGAGTAAAATCATCTCGGCAAGGAACTCAAAGTTGGCAAGCAACATCAACTCGGCAACTTATTTCTTGGCGAGCAAAATCAGCTCGGCAATGAACTCCCAGGTCGGTGACCAAGGTCAGCTCGGCCACTTGCTTCTTAAAGAGAAAAATCCACTTGGCAAGGAACTTCAAGGTTGGCGAGCAAGGTCAGCTCAGTAACTTGCTTCTTGGCATGCAAAATCCGCTTGGCAAGGAACTTCAAAGTTGGCGAGCAAAGTCAGCTCGGCAACTTGCTTCTTGGCGAGCAAAATCCGCTCGGCAAAGAACTTCAAAGTTGGCGAACAAAGTCAGCTCGGCAACTTGCTTCTTGGTGAGCAAAATCTGCTCGGCAAGGAATTTCAAGGTTGGCAAGCAAAGTCAACTCGACAACTTGATTCTTGGTGAGCAAAATCAGCTCCGCAAGAACTCCAAGGTTGGCGAGCAACGTCAGCTTGGCAACTCGTTTCTGGGCGAGCAAAATCAGCTTGGCAAGGAACTCCAAGGTCGGTGAGCAAGGTCAGCTCGGTCACTTGCTTCTTGGCGAGCAAAATCCGCTCAGCAAGGAACTTCAACATTGGCGAGCAAAGTCAGCTCGGCAACTTCCTTCTTGGTGATCCCACTCGGCAAGGAAATTAACTTGCTTCTTGGCAAGCAAAATCCGCTCGGTAAGGAACTCCAAGGTCGGCGAGCAAGGTCAGCTCAGCCACTTGCTTCTTGGCGAGCAAAATCCACTCAGCAAGGAACTTCAACATTGGCGAGCAAAGTCAGCTCGACAACTTCCTTCTTGGTGATCCCACTCGGCAAGGAAATTAACTTGCTTCTTGGCGAGCAAAATCCTCTCGACAAGGAACTTCAAAGTTGGCAAGCAAAGTCAGCTCAGCAACTTGCTTCTTGCCGAGCAAAATCCGCTCGGCAAGGAACTTCAAAGTTGGCAAGCAAAGTCAGCTCAGCAACTTGTTTCTTTGCAAGCAAAATCAGCTCGGCTAGGAACTCCAAAGTTGGCGAGCAAGGTCAGCTCGGCAACTTGCTTCTTGGCGAGCAAATTCAGCTCGGCAATGAATTCTGAAGTTGGTCAAAGCCATCAACAACCCTTTTGCCGAGCAAAATTCGCTCATTAAGGAATTCCAAAGTTGATCAAAACCATCAACAAATCTCTTGCCGAGCAAAATCCGCTAGGCAAGGAATTCCAAAGTTGATCAAAACCATCAACAAACCTCTCGCCAAGCAAAATCCGCTCGACAAGGAATTCCAAAGTTGAACAAAACCATCAACAAACCTCTCACCAAGCAAAATCTGTCCGTCAAGGAATTTTGATATTTCTATCAAAATGAACGTTAGTTGCCCCTTGGACCGTGCTAAATCTGCTTGGTGGGATGAAAATACAGCACTTCTCAAAAAATGATCTATTTGTTTCATTACGTCAATAGTAGAAAGGGTTACAAAAGCAAAACTAAGAATAAAACTTCGTATTGGCAGTATTCGGTGTTCCGAAAATAGATCGGTCATTTATATTTTGCAAGTTTTATGCCCCTTTTCCTCGGCAATCTTACTGACATCTTCCAAAACTGAACTCCCTAGATATCTTCCATAGTTGTTTGCATGGCCATCCTCTGTGCTTCCCATCGGCGAGCTTGCTCCTCCAACACATCCCTCAAGTCTTTCGAACGGTCGGAGCAAGAATATCTTGATGCCGTTACTATCTTGCATGCGAGATGTCGTCGCCAGTGTAACGTAGCCTCTAGCTCTGAAGCATTTCATGACGAGAATAGGCGTGCTTACTGTGGTTCCCCACTCCAGCGACGCCCTCTCCCTTCATCTGGCATTTCATGGCCTCTATCTCTGTCGCCATCTTCTTGATGATGATACCTTGGTCTCTTAGCTTGTCTTCTAGGTGCTGAGTGTGTGAGTCTTGCCGTCAGCGACGCTCTTCTAGGCTGACAAAGCGCCGAAAACTCCTTTAGTGCTTGTCTCGCGCATCTCTTGGAAGTCCTCGCACGGAGGTCTCCAAACCAGCCATCGTCAAAATGGCGGGGAGACCATCTTTGCGTCGAACAGACTCTGGCATGATGCCGTCGATGGCGGACAGCGGAATGTCGTTGTTGTTCGCCATAAATGATGACCGAAAAGCTTGGAGGACAAGGTTTTCTCTGTCGAAATTCCCACAGACGGCACCAATTGTACAGGGAGCAAATATTCGTCTCTATCTGTACTCCTCATGTCCAAGCTTTGCTTCACTCTGAATAACTTGAGAACACAATGACAGTGAGCTTCCCGACAGGTGTGATGTCAGAAAGCCCTTCTGACGATCAAGTTAGCACCCTTTTAGAGAGAGAAAGAGAGAGAAGACAAAAGAGAGATAGAGCTTTGGGTAGCCAAAAATTCAGACCTGTTGTATAGAGGCGCTGCTCAATCTATATAGCCTCTGCGCGTGCTACTCTGCTCGTCATTTCCTGGACGCATAGCTGCACTGCCCTCTCTATTCTTCACATGCATACTTGTCAATACCGCCAAACAACATTTGGCCAAACTGCCAAACGGTATTGACGTGCAACTTTAATGGATTCCTCTTCTTGCATTCTAATTGGGCTATGTAGCAAATCCTACCAAGTTACTTTTTGCAGGGCGCTACAGTCTGCCCTTTGGAACTGCGTTACTCTTGACCGGCCAAAAATCTGAGGCGTATAGCCGACTTCTTCAGCCATACCCATTCGTCGTTGCTGACCTTGCTCGGCTTTGGTGTGTAACAGGTGCGTCTAGTCCGGTCGGAAGCACCATCACTTCACCTAGCTCGGCAAAGGATCCATGCCGAACAACTAGCCTGGTCCAACTTCCGGACCTTGGTCTAACTCAGTCGGGTGATTCAGAACCTCGGCCAAACTGCCCTCGGTTATACCAACTCGGTCGTGTAACCCAACAATAAGGATCCAACCACAACTAGCTCGGCCCGTTTGCTTGGCGCAAACTCCCCTCTCAATTAGGATTTAAATTGATAAAATAAAAAATTTAGGGTTTATTTTGTTACTAGAGTCAAACTTTTTTTTTTTTTTCGGTCGTAATTTCTTTTTTTTTTTTTTTTGAGTAAACTACAAATATATTCATTCAAATTTTCTTAAAATATGAATTGCCTCCAATAAATTTGGAAATCATATCCTGCCCCCTTTAAATTTTTAATCGCATAACAAAAGAGCCCTTCTATTTTTTGGGTACATCAGAATAAAAATGACCCCTTCCATTAATAAATCATTATTTAATAATTTTTAATAATATCAAAAATATTTCAATTAACAATTTTGGTAATTTTATTCTTGCATAGGAGAGTAGTTAGGAATTTTAATTTTTGTGTTAATTCTGTAAAATAATTTTTTTTTGAAAATGAATATTTGTAATTTTCAAAATCTCGAGAGACAATTTATATTTAAAGCAAACCTCAATGCATTTCTAATTTACCTTTTTTTAAAATTTTATTTTACAATTTTTTTTTTATTTATAAATTTTAATAATTGGGTATCTGTGTTAATCGTCTAATCTCAAGAAGCGTCCCCTCAGTCTATCGCTATGGTTGTGGCGCCAAAGAACTTGATAGCAATCAATAGAGCCAAGCCAAGTAGGGCCAAGTGACTGACTATTGAATCAAGCCAACAACACCTTGGGTTCAATAAAAACTTGTTGATGGACCTTTTGTAAAGAAGAATGTAGAGCATATCTCTTTCCTATTGTTATCCGATTTCTATTCTTATCTGTCAAGCATTTCGGCTAAAATTAGCACAAATGTGCTCTCATATTAGGCAGATTAACAAAGATGCACTTTCAGCTATGATTTTCCTAATGTTGTCCCTGTTCTTGCTCTGTGACTCTGTTTCTGCAGATCCTAAATCCATATCTTGTGATTCAAGTCCAACTAATTACACACCAAATAGCCGATTTGGGAACAACCTCAAGATCCTTCTTGAGTCCCTATCATCGAACACTCCATTAAATCGAGGCTTCAACAGCGCTGCAGTCGGAAACAATACTGATCAAGTTTATGGGCAAGCTCTTTGCAGAGGGGATGTCACTTCTGAAGTGTGCCAGGATTGCATAAAGAATGCAAGCCAGGAGATCATGACAGTGTGTCCAACCCAAAATGCAATTATATGGCATGAATTCTGTCAAGTACGATACTCACACGTGCCTTTCTTTTCCTCGATGCTATATAATGGATTGTATCCTGACTCAAACAAACAGGAAAAAAGTATATCAGACCGTGTTAGTTTTATTAAAGTTTTGAAGGATTTTATGAATAAAATCTCGGATGAAGCCATTGTCAATCCTTCTAACCTCATGTTTGTTACTGGTAAAACCAAATTTTCAAGGAATGAATCAATCTATGGGCTTGTACAGTGCACTAGAGACATCTCTCCCAGCGATTGTAGAGTATGTTTGAATGATGAATTTGGAGACCTTGAAGCGTGCTGCGGTTATCGCCGAGGTGGTACAATTTTCAGCAGAAACTGCAACATGAGGTTTCAGCTATACCAGTTTTACAACGAACATACTGTCAATGGTAAGAAAATTGAACGTAAATTAGTTACTTTGTCTATGCTAACGCCTGTTTGCCACATGTTTGAAGAAAGCAAGAAAACCATATTGCTTGTCTAAGCATCTCTTAACAGGTAAAAGCTAGTTGGTTTTAGTCTGAAACCATTTTTGAAGTTTAGTTAGCCAAAATATAGTATACTGTAATGTCATCTTTTAAATTTTGGGCAAAATCGTTTTCGAAAATTCATAAACAACTTTAAAGTGTTTGCTAATATGAGTGTTTTCAATAATTATCCTGAAAACAATTTGCCAAACAAGTCTATTGTCAATAGAATTTTATTGTTTTAATAGACAAGTGTATACAATATGAACTGAAATTGAAAACAAAGGATTT
>JAPPVO010000014.1:21152613-21181028 GCA_030407325.1 Camellia japonica
TGAAGCGGTGAACTTCACAGACACTAAAACAATATACGCTCTCGTGCAGTGCACTACAGACTTTCTCCAGATGACTGTAACACATGCCTTGAAACAGCAATAGCAAACACTTCAACTTGCTGCTCTAAGTCTCGTGGCGCTAGACTTTTAGCCGTAGTTGCTTCTTAAGGTATGAGTTCTATCCGTTTTATGAGGATGCGAGTAAAAGTTCAACAGAAAATCAGAGGATATTTGCAAGTAAGTGTTAACAAATTCTCTATCAATATTCAAATTTGATGTACAAATAGTAAGCCGCAAATTTAGTATTTTTTTTTTTTTTTTCTTCTTGATTTTGAAAGAAAGCAGCAGGTATTGGATGATTGTTGGCCTTGCAAGTGGCATACATACCATATGAAGCATTGAATGCTGCCAGCCTCCTAAGCTTATGCAATGTGTTGTTCACGACAGAAATGAACCGGCCTAGTTCATCATCTGAAACATTTTCCAAGTTGTATTGCGGAATGTTTCCTGTCACGTCCAAGGTGCCAAAGAACGATTCATTGGAGTAGCGCAACTGGCAATTTTCCTCCCACACAACCGCTTTGTTTCTGTTTTCGCAATGGTTTTTGATGTCTTGTATTGCACTTGCTATGCAGTTCTCACAGTGCTGTGTTGGAACGAAGTTGTAGCAGAGAAAGAGACCGAAAAGTCTGTCTTGATCATTTCCCATCTTGGTGGTGTAGAACTTGGAGACAGAAGCATTTGAGGACAGAGAATCAAAAAGCTTTTCGAGATTATAATCAAATATACTATTAGTTGTAGAAATAGTTGTGTTTGAGCAAAGTTCATAGGGAGGGGTAATGGTATGGACAAAATGATGAAGAGCAGAAAAGAATGAATAAAGCAAAACATTTTCATTGTTTTTGGAAATGGAAACATGACTGACTGGCCTCCTTGAATGAACTGTGATTTGAACTATGAAGACAATAGTGCTAGGCTTGAGGAGAAAACAAATAAAGCTGTCATTGATTTTTAAGTAAATGCAATTATGTTACAGGATTTTTTACTGTAAAAGGGCTTAGGCCAATGAGCAATGCTATAGACACGGGAAATTATATGGTACACAGCATTACCCTTGATACAGACTTCATACACAGAAAAGTACTCAGGCGGGTAATGCTACAATACATACCGGTGTGCCATATACAAATTAAAAAAATATACTAATTTTCCATGACTAATCTTTGAGGTACAAGCTCAAAAATTAAAAGGTACAAGCTCTATTATATAAAAGTTGAATTCAAATTATAAATTATTTTTTAAAATGTAAATCTATGCATGATTTTGTGTACAGTTTGCTCTTGTTCGATCATTTTTTAACTTTGATCCTTAAAGTTTGAATTTTTTTGCTTTGACCCTTTATGTGTTTAAATTTTTCCTAATTTACTATACAAGCTAATTTTGGTTCAAAATTAGACAGAAAAAGCCACGATAACTGTACATAACATAAAAAATATATTATAATATTGGGATTTGAGTTTGTGCCAGAGGTATAAGTTATAATATAATATTTTCATACCACATGACTGACAATGTGTCTTTTCTGTCTAATTTTTAACAGAAATAGTAAATTGAGAAAAACTTGAAACATGAAAGGCTAGAGTAAAAAATAAATAAATTTTAAGATCTAAAGTGAGAAAGTGACCAATATATAAGGGGGCAAATTGTAATTTACGCAATCTTAAATTACTTTACATGACTATGAATCTATGATGTATGACTGAAGAAGAACGGATGATAAACTAATTTCCATCCCTAATTTTTGAGTCCAGATCCTATGTAGTGTTGAGCATCCAAAAAAAATAAATAAATAAATAAAAAGAAATAAAATAAAATAATTAATTAAAATAAAAAATAAATATAATAATAACAAATTACAACGATAGTCCCTACTTTGGTCTTTGTATCATTTTGGTCCCTATAATTTCAATTGACATTATTTTGACCATAAATTTATAATTTTGTCTCAATTTGGTTCAATTGATTACAACTGTTAGCATCTTTTTATAGACTATACGCACATAAATGTCATATGTCATCTTTTTAATGACAAAATTATATACTTATTAAATTCAGTGAATTAATCTCAATTAATTAAGTGGTGCCCTAGAGTAGCTAATGGGTCTGCCCATTGAACTACTCGTGCTTGCCTAGACAATATGTTACCGTTGGATTGGGTTTCCGAGCCTCTTTTGGCTCTTCTTGGGTGTTTTGATTCAAATCCTTGTAATTGAAGTTTTTGCGAGAGAGAGAGAAAAAAAAAAAAAAAATAAAAAAAATAAAAAAATTAAAGTGTGTTTGGTTTGAGTTTTTTGGATTAAGTTTTTTGAAAATTGAGTTTTTTGGTTATCGTGTTTTTT
This sequence comes from Camellia japonica, assembly GCA_030407325.1. Classification (NCBI taxonomy): domain Eukaryota; kingdom Viridiplantae; phylum Streptophyta; class Magnoliopsida; order Ericales; family Theaceae; genus Camellia; species Camellia japonica. The sequence goes on from JAPPVO010000014.1 coordinate 21,155,013, forward strand.
TTTTTTTTTTTTGGTGAATATTTTTAAAATTTTAAATATTTTTTTTACTTTTTTAGATGCATCTTACTTAGATATATCTAAAAAGTAAAAAATTGTGAAAAATATTTTAAAAAATTAAGAAATACATAAAAATACAAAAAATGTATTGAATTCTCTTTTTTTTTTTTTGTATTTTTTGGTATTTAATGAATTTTTAAAAGGTTTTTTTTCACAAATTTTTTTACTTTTTAGGTATATTTATGTTAGATACGTCTAAAATTTTTTAAGAAATATTGCTTAAAATATTAAAAAAATTTAGTAAAAACAAAAAAAACACGGAAAACAAGAAATTAGAATTTTCTGAAAAGTGTTTTTTGAAAAGCGGAACCAAGCAAAATGATATTATCAATTGGACTAAATTAATACAAAATTTTTAAAATTAAAGATCGAAATTAAGCCAATTGAAGTTATAAGAATCAAAACAACATAATAAGTAAAATGTAAGGATCACCGCTAATTTGCCCCAATTTCTTAGTTACACCAAACAAATAGGAATTGTTGGGTTCCTTGTTATGGTGATTTGGAGAGGGAATATTGGATTTGAAGTGGGTTTTGATGTGGGTGGGTATTGCCAAAGTCATTGTCTTGGGAATTTGAAGAAGGGTTTATTGATAGATCAGAAAATATTGTTGAAGTAGACAAGTGGGTATTGATAGATGGTTATTGTTCCATAGTTTGGGGGGCTCAGCTTTGTTGGGGTTTGTGTTGGGGCTGAATCAAGAGTGAGAAAGTAGGGAACAAGTGTATGAAATGATAATTTGTAGTTGGGTTTTGGCAGGCAGAGAGTGATGAAGGAGGCTGGTTTGAAGAAGTGGTTGGGAAGAACTGAAATAGACGGTAGAAAATGGTATATCTCTAATCTGTTTCTTTAAATATCAGTCGATATATATGGAGATTTTAGACTTTCATACCAATATTCACGAACATATAATTGCACAAGGGGTTAACTAATACAATTAAAAAATCATGGGGCAAAGTATAAATTTCCCTAAATACTAATAGTACTTACCCTACAATTATTATATATTGACAATTGATGTGGTATTGTCCATCTTATTGTATACAATTCAATGACTAAAAGAATGATATGCATTAGATACTCCAATGCTATCATTTTCCAGATACAGATTGGTTGTCAATACATAAATGTTAACCCATTTGTGCAATTGACTCTGATATTAAAAATGCCCAATATCATACTTATGGGTGAAGACAACTTGATAGGACCACTTGTTGACAACCAGATTTTTATAAAAACAAGATGTTGAGTGTATAAATTATTCTATGAATTATAGGTAAGTGTTAAGGGTTACTCAGAATTCCTGTACTTTATTAAGGGTTCAAGTCTTGTCATAGACTATGAATTTCAATGTACAAGCAAAAAATAAAAAAATAAAAAATATCATGCTAGTCTCGAAGGGATTGGCTCGTCTCCCCTAGACTAGAGATCCAACGCAAGAATAGACCAAGAATTTCAATATATAAGCCCATTTTGCCATATTCGTTGGGCTCTCATAATGTACTCAATTGTTTTGTTACATCAGTCACTCCATTTTTGAAATTCTAACAAAAAAAATTAAAAAATTACTTTTGAAAATTTCAAAATCAGACAGACTGATAGTTTCCAAAATATTAGAATATCTGTAATGGTGTATCAAAATTTTCATAAAATTTGAGTAAAAATTTCATTTGATATCAAATGTTTCAACAGAGGTTTTAAAGTTTCATTAGAACGGTCGACCGGGCGACCGGGCGAATGACCGGGCAGATGTCCGTTCGGTCGACCGGCCAGTGTAAATTTTTCACAAATTTTTGCCTTGAGGTAGTCATTCGTGGAGTTGACCAAGCAGACGACTGGGAGGTGATCGGGGGGTCGACCAGTCAGTGTAATTTTTTCACAAATTTTTGTCTTGAGATGATCATTCAAGGAACATCTGGAGACATACAGGGGGCCATCTGATGGTGAAAATCAAACGGCTATGAACAGTAATTTAATGAAAAGCACATTGGTCCTCAATTTGCTGAAAGAAAAGTAAAATCCTTAATTTGATAATTATTTCATGAAACCGTTGAAGCAGGAAAATGAGTGATTTTTCACCAAATTTAAATTTGATGATAGATTTGAGTAACCATTGGAGATGGTCTTAGATGTTACTGTCATTAAAACAATTGAGGCAATATTAATACACGAAGAAGAATGGTTGCTTTCTAAGCAATGTTTTGAAAACCGGACCAGTGAGGAAACTTGAAAAGTGACTGGGCAGATGGGTCACTAGTTCAACCCGGGTGAACCGGAATTGAACCATGATGTCATAATTATGTCATAAATATATTGAAATTTATAAGTATAAAAAATATAGATATTAAAATTACAAAAAAAAAAAATAAATAATAAACAGTTACAAAAAATATATTTCTTAAAATTTATTGTACGTTTTTTATACATTGATTTTTAGTAAAAATAATGAAGATAATATTTATATATAGTATATAAACTTATTACATTGTTAACAATTGTATTGATGACTTAGTGGTTTAAGTGCTTACTTTTTATGGATTTGTTCCATGTTGAACGCTCTCCACATTATATTTTTGGAAGAAACTTTAATTCTTTAAACTTGGAAGATTTTTATGTTGACCTGTGCCTGGTTTTGCCAGTTATTCTGATTAAACCAACGATTCTTCTAATTTTCAAATTCTATGCAGGTTTTGATTATAATTCGAGTTTAGAGGGTCATCTGGACCGGAACTAGGTTCGGTTACTAGTCCGACTAGACGGTCCGTGTTTTCAAACATTGTTTCCAAGGCTTGGTTGTAGCATGCATTGAATTTTAAAATGTAATTTAAGTACTAAGAAAACAATAGGTTGTGTAATGGCATTCTATTGGGAGTGAGGAAGTGATTAATCAAGCAAAGTTGGTACAAGTATTTTAATTTTAGTAAATTTGGCTGCTTCTTCTTCTTCTTTTTTTTTTTTTTGTTGTTGTTGTCATGTTTATGGAATTGTTATTGTGTTTCATTCCTTTTGCTCTTTTTGTTTTGGTGTTTTAATTTAGAATAATATTAGATGCACCAATTTGTATATTATTAGTGTACTATATTAGATGCACCAATTTGTATATTATTAGTGTACTAACAAATAATGTACCATAATTTTAGAGGTTTGGGTCTTTGCTATTTGTATAATGGGTGGGGTCATAATTTTGAAATGGGAATATCATAACATATGTTGATATACTAATTGGTATACCAATTAATATATGTAACACCACCGTTTAGTTTAAACAAGGTTGTTTTGGGTGAGTGTTTACATATGATTGTACATGGTATGGTAGTTGGGATAAGAAGGTTTTGCTATGATGCATTATTTGTCTTTTGCTATTCTTTTATTGGTGTATTTTTTTTATTTTTTTTTAATCTATAATTGTCCTTTGCTTTGTGAGGGTGTTTGGCAAAGGTTTTTTTTGGACTTTTTGGGCTAAAATTCACAAAAAGACAAAATAGGTTAAAATAGTCAATAAGATAAAATGTCACATTAAATTCATAATCATTTTACTTTTTTCTCTCACAAACATCACATCCAACTATAAAAAAAAAAAATCTAACTATCTTCCCAAACACAAAAATTTTAGCCTACTAAAATAGTAACTTCCCAAACACCCACATATTCAGAAGGAAATAGCTTGCCTCTAGTCCTTATTCGGATTGGACGGTGTTGTTCGACCTGGGGGTCCACCACAGGTCCTGTTTGATAATCGGAACTGTTCAATGTGTAGTACTTGTCGAGTACTATATAATTATAAAACATCACATTAATCGGATATCGATAGCTATATGATCAAATCAGTTTTGTATAAAAAAATGAACGGTGAACAAATTAATGGTTGACAAAAAACTGATAAGATGAGATACCTATCGATGTCCGATCAATATGATTTTTTACAGTCATATAGTACTCAACAAGTTCTACATATTGAACGGTTAGATTATCAAAATGGGATCCATGGTGAACCCCACGAACAAAACAGCACAATTCAGTCCGATTAAGTACTAGAGGCAAGCTGCTCCCTAGTCAGAAAATCATCACCATACTATTAACATTTATTATTTAATAATCGCTTTTGAGTTTACCGACTACACAAAAATGGTTTACTATTCATCTTTTGATTTTACCAATTCAATGTTTAATTTATGCATGTATACATAGAGGATAATTTAAACTACATAAATAACCATTTATATAAAATTATTTTAATATTAAAATATACAAACTCCAACATGAAAATTATTCCTTCCACATCTTATTACAATTCCTCACTAATGACAAGTATACTTTGAAAATTCCAGATAAGAATTGAAATAAGTTAGGAAATTATTCCTTCCACATCCGATTACAATTCCTCGGTTGCCTCGCACGATAAACGACCAGTCATATGAGGTAGAAGGATGTGAAAGACGAGAAAAAGACTGGTAATGACAACTTGCATAGGGTCTTAATTAGGGTAAATTACACTACTAGCCCTTTTTTGTTCAAAATTTTAATAGAACTTCATTGGTGAGTTCATCTAAACCTTGCTCTGAACAACTTGAGAGCCTCTTCACTGCAACTTCCCTCCCATCAAGTAATTGACCCTAGAAAAAGATTGTTGCAGGCAATTAAAACTAGGAACCAAGAAAAAAGCACAAAAGAAAAAAAGAAAAAAAAAATGTCATCACCTTGTAAACAGGACCAAAACCACCTTGTCCAAGCTTATTTGAAGCCGAGAAGTTATCTGTAGCTGCACTTAGTGTCACCAAATCAATGAACGGGAAATTCTGAGAATTCAAGTTGTCCCTTGCCTGCAAATTCTGATGATGTACATCTATCTTGTTGGGGTCCCCAATTTCATGTAATTGAACTTCTTGGCCAGAAACTTGCCTTTCCTCTAAAATTGGAAATAAAATAATAATAATAAAAAATAACAGGTTTAATTTTAGAGTTAGAAAAAAAAGATATGATTGTTAGTGAAGGGGAAAAAAAAGAATCTTCAACTAGATAGCATCATTACTTGTCTTAGTTTGATTCCTAATAGCAAGACAGTAGACACAAAATCCCACAAGTGGTACAACTAGAATTGCTGATCCAATTGCAAGGCCAACAATCATCCAATACCTGCTGCTTTCTTTCGAAAATCAAGAAGGAAAAAAATTACTAAATTTGCAGCTTACTATTTGTACATCAAATTCGAATATTGATAGAGAATTTGTTAACACTTACTTGCAAATATCCTCTGATTTTCTGTTGAATTTTTACTCACATCCTCATAAAACGCATAGAACTCATACCTTAAGAAGCAACTACAACTAAAAAGTCTAGCGCCACGAGACTTAGAGCAGCAAGTTGAAGTGTTTGCTATTGCTGTTTCAAGGCATGTGTTACAGTCATCTGGAGACAAGTCTGTAGTGCACTGCACGAGAGCGTATATTGTTTTAGTGTCTGTGAAGTTCACCTCTTCAGTGGCATACATACCATATGAAGCATTGAATGCTGCCAGCCTGCTAAGCTTATGCAACGTGTCGTTCACGACAGAAATGAACTGGCCTAGTTCATCATCTGAAACATTTTCTGAGTTGTATTGCGGAATGTTTCCTGTCACGTCCAAGGTGCCAAAGAACAATTCATTGGAGTAGCGCAACTGGCAATTTTCCTTCCACACAATCGCTTCGTTTCTGTTTTCACAACGGTTTTTGATGTCTTGTATTGCACTTGCTATGCTTCTCACAATGCTGTGTTGCAACGAAGTTATTGTTATATGAATTGTATGATAACAAAATTATAAATAGATTCATATTAAACAAACAAATTGAATTTCAAAATAAGAACATGCTTGAATTTACAGAAATTCATAATAAAATAAAACTAGTAAAAGGAAGCAAACCGAACCCTGCACTAGACAGTGTCCTTAAAATAGATTCGCCGCCTCACCGGTTGGGTGCTGGAGGTTGTTCGATGTCTGTCTCCCAGGATATGACGGTTGGACGAGCTACGCAATGTACCGACTGAATAGCTTCGGTGAACAAAACTTTGCAGCACTCTCTCAGAGGAAGAAAATAATAAAACTGGAAAACTTTTGAAGAATGGAGTAGCAGCAATTTCTAGTCTAGAAAGCTGAAGGTGAGGGCCTCTTATACACATGGAGGGAGAGAGGAAGAGGCTCCCTTGTGACAAATGCAGGAATTAATTCCGCATTAACCTGAATTAATTTTGCAAAACCGATGGGTTTAATTCCATCATCAATAAAGGAGACTAGGTTTTGTGTACATATTCCTACAACCCACACATCTGACTTGGCCCAAAAAGATTAAAATGGGTGGGCCAAGCCTAACCCCCACACTCAATCCATTCCAGCAAGTCCAAGCCCAAGCCCAAGTCCCAAGACCAAGGTCCAAGGTCCAAGATCCACGATCTACGACCCACGGATCACGGACCCAGACCCAGACCCGGTCCGGTCCGATCCAAGCGGGCGGGTTGCGCACGCGTGCATGTGTAGCAATTTTTTCATAACCAACTTGGACTATAGTCTTGGCCCAAGTCTATCCTTGAAGCGTCCATAACTCCCTTCATTCGAAAAATTTGGATGCCCCAAAGGACTTGCACCCTTATGAAAAAAATGGGATTTAAATACCTATAAATGCTCTCTTTTACAATCAATGTGGGATAGAGGTTTTACACCTTTCCCAACACCTCTTTCTTGAGGCCAACTTAATGAGTCAATTTCTCATTCAAATCTTAATGGTTTTTGGTCATTCTTTTTGTGGTGTAAAGATTTCACTACAAAGAATCTAAATCCATTTTACTCCGCATCAATTGAGGATTGGCACCCACTTTAATATTGTATTAAATTCATCAAAAATCATTATTTTTCCAACAATCCCCCACATGAACAAAAATTAACCGAAAACAATAAACGAATAACGCTTAACAACAACGACTTAGAGAGAGTACAACGGAATAACCCCGGCATCGGAAAAAGCAGCTTTTGGCTTTGAACCCCTCCTAGTGAAATCTATCAGATTTACTGGATGTCTAGTGAACACAAAGTCTTGAACTGTTTTGTCGTTTATGTAAACCAAGACAACAGACCTCACACAGGAATTACTTCAACCATCGCTCTGTTCTCACTGTTGTGTCCGGTTTGGACTTGGAACACTAGCCTAGTTCAGTGAGTGGTTTAAAGAACTAGGCCCTGTTAATTCTTATAGAAGCGGCCCCACTTCACACTAACCTAAGTGACTCTAGTTACGTATCCTGATATACTCAGCTCAACAGCTCAACACTCTAGAGTCATTAAAAGCTTAGTTCAACCTTTACACTTGCAGGTATCACTGATAAAAGGAATGGCAGGAGGTTTAACCTCCTTAGTGACATACCGCCGTTACACGCAATTAGGTTGTCCCATTGAACCTAGATTTTAGGATCTTCAATCAACTAGGTTGGATTTCCATTCCGGTAACACCTTACACTAAAGGCCTTAACCCCATTCCTTCTGACGACTTCTCTACTAACACTCAATTTAACCCTTTGGTTAGTGGATCCGCAATGTTGTCTTGAGACTTTACATAGTCTAAAGTGACAACTCCGTTCAAGAGTAGTTTTCGTATGGAGTTATGTCTATGAAAAATATGTCTAGACTTTCCATTATACATATTACTCTGTGCCCGTCCAATCGCCGATTGGCTGTCACAATGAATACAGATGGCTGGCACAGGTCTCGACCAACGTACGATATCTTCAACGAACTGGTGAAGCCATTCAGTTTCTTCAGTTGCTTTATCCAAAACAATAAACTCATATTTCATCGTTGATCTCGATATACACATTTGCTTGGAAGATTTCCAAGACATGGCTGCCCCTCCAAGGGCAAACACATAACCACTAGTGGTGGAGTCTTCTATATCAAATATCTAATTAGCGTCACTCAACCCTTCTAGTACCGCTAGGTATCTGGTATAATGTAGCCCATAACCCCTAGTGTAACGTAGATAACCTAACACCCGCATAATGCCCCTCTAATAAGTAGCATTCAGATTACTCGTGTATCTACTAAGCTTGCTAATAGAGTAGGCTATATCCGGCCTTGTACAACTCATCAGATACATCAAACTTCCAATGACTCGAGAATATTCTAATTGAGAAACACTCTCACCATTATTCTTGGTCAAATATAGGCTCATGTCTACTGGTGTCCTAGACACACTTGTATCTGATTTGCCAAATTTCTCAAGTATCTTCTATCAGATGTTCTGATAATCTTAACACCCAAAATCACATCTACAAGGCCCATATCTTTCATGTCAAACTTAGAGTTTAATAATCTCTTGGTAGTTCGAATCATCTCATCATTACTACCAACAATGAGTATGTCATCTATGTATAGACACAAAATGACATAACCTCTGTCAACGTCTTTGACATATACGCATTTGTCACACTCATTGATTTTGAACCCATTTGACAACATAGCGTTATCAAACTTCTCATGCCATTGCTTAGAAGCTTGCTTCAAACCATACAATGATTTGACTAGCTTACAAACTTTCTTATTTTTTCCTGGAGCTGAGAACCCCTCGGGTTGCTCCATATAGATTTCTTCATCTAAATGTCCATTTAAGAAAGTTGTCTTTACATCCATCTAATGTATCTCCAGACCATGTAAACCTGCTATTGAAATCACCATGCGAATTGATGTAATCCTTGTCACAGATGAATACATATCAAAATAATCTAGGCCTTCGCGCTACCTATTGTAGACACCCTATTTTTGACCGCCCTTACGACTTGGACGTCACCATTTGCATACCCAATGATGAGTGTATATTCTTGTTAAGTGCTCGGAGTCCTCAGCGGAATGCCATAGCTTTGAGCCTTCAAACCCTACACACCTGTTGCTTTATTTTTTGGACTAATTTTCAAGCCTACAACCTCTAGTGGCCTGCTGGCCCCTGCTATTGGCTACCAGGCACTGCTTCTGGTTGCCGGCCACAAGTGTGTTTTGTATATATTTTTTTGCTAGTTGTGCCAGCTGTTGGCACAGATGCATGTACCTTCTTACACGTGTATGTATTGATATTTCTGAGGTAGTTGCATGGTTTTCTATATATAGGAGGCCTCCCCTTCCATTTTCAAGGTTGAAATTTTCAGAACAAAAATTCTCTCTCTCTCTCTGTCTCTCTGTCTCTCTCTACAATTCTCTCCATCTCTTGCAATTTCTTACCTTTTGCAAGCTTTTACCTATACACTCTAAACCAAACCTTACCATCTTTGAGTTGAGGTACCTTTGAGCCTAGTTTAAGCTCTTGAGGGTGTGTTTGCTTTGATTTGTTGCCTAGAATTGGTTCTCTTGTTCAAGAGGTATAAAGCTTTACTTTTCTTCTTGCTTTATTTACTCTTTTTCCTACTATTTTCCATTGTTTTGAGCTGTATAAACTCTGTATTTTGGGTTGAAACTTGTGGTTTAAGGCCTCAAAGGGTGGAGGGGTGGTTCACCCTTCTTTCCACTTTGCTCTTCTAGCCTTTACCCTTGTGTTTCCCATCTTTAAACCATCTCTTTTTGAGCTTTTAAACATTGATTTTCAGAGCTTTTTCAGTGCTAAAATGTTGTTTTGAAGTTTAAAAATTGGAGGGGTTAGCCTCCCCTCCTTGTGTTTGTTTACTAGCCTAGCATGCTCCATGTTTTACCTTATTGTTCTAGCTATGTTTAGCTTAATTCCAGCATGTTTTAGGACTAATTTACCACTATTTTAAGACTGTTTTTAGCTTCTTGTTGCATTTGAGCTTTGCATTGCATGCTTGTAGTGCAATTGTCCTCATAGGTTTGGTGGTTTACGCCTTAGTCACCATCCTATTGGAGTTAATAGCATTTGTTTCATGCTTTCCTTACTTGTGCTTACCATTAATCACCTTTGCAACCTCCCTCATTTCTTGGCTTTTTCTTTGCTTTGAGAGTTGTTTCAAACCTATTGTTCTTTTAAGCTTGAGATTGAGGTTGTCATGCTTAATGGTTTAATCCTTTTTATGGGTTGATTATCAACGACATGACATCTCTTTCATGCCTTCAGCCAACTTTTGGTTTGACACTTCTCTCCTTTAGAGAACTTAAACTCACTTTTGGACTTAATTGATTACAAAATTGAAAGTTAACTAAAATGAAGTAATAAAATTGGTGACTAAAGAAGGGTAAAATAATAATTTGGTTTGGGTTCAATCAGACGTTAATTGATCCCTTGAGTCTTGAGTCATTTCATACTCATGAGTGATACAAACGGCTCAAGATTTATTGTCAACTACTTCCCCTGATCATTCATGATAGGGAGGTGGTTTTGAGAGTTTGTTTTGTTGCATTCATTGAACTTGCACATTTTTGGTTCATAAGCCATCATGCAATGAAATTGCATCCGTTGATGGTTTGTGAATCAAATTTTGCCGCTCCTTTGAGCTGTTTAATGATAAGGACGGGTGAGTTGTGCAAACAACCCTTGAGAATACCTGCTCTTGCTCTATTTGCTCTCTGTTGCAGCAGAAAGAACCAAGCAACAGTGGTCGGCAGGCTATCATGTCTAGCCTGCCGGCCACCTATGCAAAATCCAGCAATGTACTTTTGAAGCAGAACAGAATTAGTCTTGAGGTGGAAAACAGTGTAAGTGTTCTACTGTGCAACAGAGGTGTCTGGCAACAAAGCAGTGGCCTTCTTCGGGTCAAAACGCACTCATGCATGAACCCTCCCTCGATCCTCGGGATCCATGAACTGATGTTAATATTAATGTTGTGCTTGATGTAGTGGCTTTGTATTAGCTAATTCGTTTCGTATTGTAATTATTTAATTGGCTAGAGTAGTTAACTACTTATTTTATTCAGTTTGTAATAATAAGTTAAGTAGTTTAGCTAAATTATTCATTTTGGTTTGTAATAGTTAATTAATTGGCTTAGCTTTAATTAGTTAGCCAGTTTATTCATTCGGACCCTCCTATGTGAGGACGCAATGTTGTAATAATGTGTATGTCTTCCAACCCCATGTCTTTCTTCCTTTTATTTACCTGCTTATGATGGCTAGATGAAGGCATCATGTTTTGTTTAGCATTCTCCATGTTTGCATCCACTTGTATTGCATGCATCGACGCTTGGTTCATCATTCTAACTTGAATTGCTAGTTAAACATTCTTTGAATACGTGTTTAGACCGCATGCTATTTAATTGATTCATATGCTATATTTTTAGCCGAGCTTAGTAATTGCATATCGCATGTATTGCATTAGTCATGTTGCATAGTTAGGATCATGTATTTTTCTAAGTCTTTCATCTTTTTGGCTTGTAGTACTAGGTGAGCCTTTACTCACTTTAGCATATCGTATGCGTGTGATTGTTACCATGTCTAGCATGCTTGCCATGAGGCTAAATGCTTAAATGATAAACTATTTTGAATGCCTATGGATGAAGGCTAGTTGCTTGAATTAGAATAATTTTAGTAATGTTTATATGCGATCACTTTTTCAAGTGATACATATTCGAAACAATTTTGCAAACGAACATGAATCAAGCATTCCAATTCTTACAAATTAGTCTATACTTGTGTGTGTGCCCATCAAATAGTAATGCTAGCCTAATAAATCCGAAAAAGAGCATATAATGTAAATAAGATTCATATCATGATTAGTAGAGGCCAATCTTTGATCAGGCGAGCGGGGGTGCTCAATTCATGACCTTCCCCTCTCGTACCTAAGTTCTCGAGCCGAGACAATCTTGGTGATGACGGATAAGTGGCCTTTGGCATGAGTTTCGGGTTTCCTAAATTTTCTAAAAGTATTTAGGTGGCGACTCTATATTTAGCAAAGTAGTGAATTTTTGGTAATTTGATTCAAAATCGATTTTCCAAAAGATTTGCTGGATTTGGACTCTTTTGTGTTTATCTATTTCATATTGCACTTGTGAGATCATATTCAAAACCGTGGGAGTCCGATACTGTAGGGCTTATTCATCTTTCGAAAGGGGGCCCCAAAAGTCGAGCTACAGTTTCTGGCGACTCTGTTGGGGAAATTAGAGAACTTGACTTGAAACTCATGATATGAAATGTTATCTACACCTATATGTTCTTTGCATTTGCATTGGTGCATTTAAGTCACTGTGTTTTCCATTTCCTATTCTTGGACGGTTTGCTAGAGGCTTGCCTAAAAACTTGCCAAAAGGCTGACCGGTCGTGGGCTCTGCCATGATGGGAACACAACCCTTGGATCTAGACTACTGCTGTACCGTTTGGTGCTCCTTTCACTTCTCGGTGTTAGGTGTGAGAGTTATATTAGGTAGTCTTCCTGAGGTACCCTTCTGACCATTCGGCCTAGTTGCATATTGAAAAGCCATAGAGACTATTCCAAACTAGGATAGGATGCTTACCCGAATACAGGATTGCGTGAAACTGCTTTGTTTGAATAATGAACCCTAATTCCTGATGAAACTAGGACAGGGTAACCTTACCCCCTCATGGGGTGTTTTGGCTCTCACTTAACTGGTATGTGCTTTATAGTGAACTGTACAAGAATGTGCACATCAGTTGCGAGTTTGGTATCTGTTTTGGGGGGCAGCATTCAGTGTCGAGTGAAATCCTACAGCTTTGATTATGTTTGTGTTGATGACGTCTTAGCTGAGGTGTTGTGCAGTTTCTAATTACTGCTTTCTTTTTGCTTTATTTCTTTTTGATAGGTACTTTATTACCATAGCTTCAGAAAGTTTGGATATCCCCCAAGTACGCTGGACCTGAGTCAGAAGGCTTTGTAAAGCTGGGGATCTTGTTCGGGCAAAGCTCATGTTTGCTTCACTCCCATCGGTTACAAGACGAAGGAGAGTCAGACAAAGTTCACCGGCCAGTTTTTACATCAGTCACCCCTCAATTCACATGTATCCAGTCAGGTTCAGGGACAGTCTTTTACTCCTAGTCCAGCACTAGATCACTCGCCTATTCCGATGACATAGTATCCCCCGGTCAGTACAGAGGAATTGATACATCATCTACAGCAAACAGTTGAAACCCTATAACAAGATGTTGCCCGTCAGGCCGAGGTCACAGCCTGTTCGGCCGAGGTAATAAATAGGCTACAACAACAGCAACCACAGCCAACAATGGCCTCTGCATCCCATACACCTCTCATAAGTATTCCAGCGCCCGGAGCCGCTGCCCATAATGTCCAAGAAAATCAAGGCAATCTGGCGGATCTGATCCCAGCACAAGACTCCAAAGCACCTGTAAATCAAATTGAAGCTCTGTTTGAGTTTAAGGTTGACCCAACTATACTCAAGGTCAACAAATTGGAGAAGCCATTCAAGCAAGCACAAGGTGTTAACTCCATCCCGGACATAGAGGACAGGTATACTGATTTTGTAGTAACACTGCCAGATCAGTTCAAAATGCTGCACATCGATCGATTCGACGGCTCCAGAAATTTGATGGTTCATCTTCGGCTATTTTTGGACATCTTGCAGCCGATAGGCCTGACTAGACTACAAAAGCTGTCTCTCTTTGGCCAGACCATGTCGGGTATAGTGGCCATATGGTATGCAAAGTTGGAAGATTCTGTCAAACAGAATTGGGAAGAGATGGCCGAGGCTTTCATCGCATAGTATTGGTACAATACACAAATCAAGGTCACAACTCGTGATCTCGAGGCAACACGCCAAGAGCTGAAAGAGGGCTTCTCAGAATTTGTGACGAGGTGGAAAGCTAAGGCCTTAATGATGACCAGAAGGCCTTTTGAGAAGGATTAGATTAGGATGGTTGTCCGAAACTTGCACGGGAAGCTGTTGCAAAAGATGATCGTCCTACCTCTGTTCACATTTACAGAACTCCATGAGATGGGGGTGCAAATCGAAGACGCCATGAAACAGGGGACAATTACAGATGAGAAAGAGCCGGCAAAAAGGCCGTTTGTACGTAGTTCCAATGCTGTCGGAGGTAGCACAACTGCGAGGCCATCAGATGTAAGTGTTGTCACCACAACCAAGACTTCCGACCCCTTTGCCAACACGAGCTCACAAACACCCTCCAATCCTAACCGATCCCAGAGAGCCTTCAATCAACTGTACATGACCCTGTCTCAAGCCATGAAGGTGCTAGTCAAGAAAGGACACCTCAAACCATTAGAACCCTGCCCATTGCCTGATCCCCTTCCATCCAAACACAATCCCACAAAATATTGCACGTTTCACCAACAACATGGTCATGATACCGACCGGTGCTTTCGATTACGTCATGAGATTCAGGATCTCATTGACAACAAGGTGATTGCTCCACCTCAAAAACCCAACGTAACCACAAATCCACTCCCAACCCATAATCAAGTCCCCCCTCCTCGAAATCTCAACCTGATCCATACACTGACTATCCCTTACGACCCTAGCGTATATATTATCCCTTCCCACCTACCAAGACCGACGGTGCTCATTCTTGAAGGTGCAGATTTGTGCATGATGGACACCTCTGACCCCCAACCCAAGCTTGTGGTGATGCTTATAGTGGAAGGGAAGTCTACCTTGTAGGAAGGTATTAGTCGGTTGCTAGAGTGTTCTGAGGACGTAACTGATGGGGTGTATGATCCAAGCTGCTACATTGTGCCAACTGATCAAATCAAGCCCGAAGTGGTGTTGCCAACCTCAGTAGAGGTTAATGTGGTCAGTGAAGATAGCCTGAGCCAGGGGTTGGATGATCTAGCAGAACTCGAGGAGGATTTAGACAACCTGTAGTTCTTTGATGAGCAGGATCAAGGGGATGTGCAGATTGGCTGGTTCGACTTAAACAGATCAACTGACAACTCTGGATGGCTGAGTGATAAGCCGAATAAAGAGGAAGGAACTAAAATGAAACTGGAGGGAAAAGAAACAGGGATTACTGTAGTTGTCACAGCCCGAACTCGCCCCTAAAAGTTTGGGCATGACCTAATCAGAAACAGACATTTAACCTAATATACATAACATACGGGGCCTGAACAGAAGCATTAAACACCAAAAATAATAGAAACAATCTCCATTGAGCTACCACTACTATGCCAGGATCACAAACATCATAACAGGTAAATAATATACAGAAACATACGCCTGAGCATCGGTTATATACATACACATATACAGACCCAGCCCTATAATTGGGCGTATAACAAAAACATTGGAGTTAAGGAAGTTATATACATTCAACCTTAGACAGAAAATTAAAGTACAAACCAACATCTTAACAAAACTTCACAAAAATATATGTGGCTTCATTTAGGGCCTGGACACACACAGGTTGACAAAAGAAAACAGGCATCACGGGTTAGGACTGACCTCCCGGTTAGTTACCTACAGAAGGAGACATAACACAGAGTGAGCCAGGCTCAGTGAATAATAGCACTTAAATAGTTCGATGCTCAACTTAAAACATAATACATATCAATGCGTATGTAAATACAGAGATCATGTGGTTAAACTGATTCTGTACTAATTTCAGAACGGCCTTAGGCCCAGCCTTTAAACATAATGGCTTTAAGCCCTTAAACAGAATGGCATTAAGCCCTTAAACAGAATGTCATTGAGCCCTTTTCATGGATGTATGAACTCAAGAGGTGTCTCGCACGGATTCTAGAGGTGACTCACATTGTAGCACTTAGTTCCGTACAACACTTTGTTTCATACCGAAAAATACAGATTGGCCATAGGCCCATATATCATCGGAGTAGACTAGTTTCAGAGTCTTACAAAATTCCTGAGTCATATGAAAGTATCCACATCCTTTCCATCATTCATTCACATTCTTTGTACCATTCACATAGTTACATAATTAACATGCGATAACAGAATGCTAATGGCAATCATTGGCTGTAAGTAAAGCGTACTATGGCAATACTACTACTCACAGTGTTGTGACGACGTGCTAGTTCTTCCCGAAGTGTGTCCAGCACACATTCATAACTTGCAAATTAGTTCATTTCTCTTTGTTGAATTATTTCCTGATTCATTTCACTTCAAATGAATTTTACAAACATCAATAGGCATAAAAGACAAATTCTAAAAATATCCGAGGGTCAAGCACGCAAAACAGAGCAACCTATTTTTCTCAGCATGGGCCGCACGTGCGGCTGTGAGCCCCGTACGTGCGGCAAAGACTCCTGTACGTGCGGCAGTGATGCCCCGCATGTGCTTTTAGATAGTAGCCAAAATTCCAAAATCCCTCATTTCCCACACGTGCGGCCATGACTCCCGTACGTGCGGCGATTCTGCACAACTTGGCAGTCCGAAATTCAACCCACTCTTCACTTATCCAACTTAACTTGAAGCACAATTGAGAATAAAATTCATGCAACATCATGGTTTAATCTTACATTAACATCATTTGTAAGTGTAGAATATCAAAAGAATTGTAAGTACAATCCCATTGAGTTACTTCTTTACATGAACACAACCTATACACATAACTTAATTCTCTTTTGCATACAACATCACCTATGTAAACTTAGATAAGTTCTACATGAGAAATCAAACGATAGAAGATAATTCTTTTATCTTTGCATAACCAACTTAATTCTACATCACCTAAGTGACAAAATATAAACCAAGTTAAGCATTGATCATACATTAAGTTCAATTTCATGCCCTAAGTTACACAATTGTGAAGAAACCTTACTCAAATTCAAGAGAGGAGTCATAGGGGATGAGTAAACTTGTGATCTTAAACCTCCCAAATTCCCTCTAAATTATCCAAGTTTGTGATCTTGAAGAAGCTCCCTTCTAGTTCCTTTCTCTCTATTCCCACTATCCTCTCTCATGAGATATTTTAAACTAAGAATTCTTAAGTCAAATGGTTAAAGAACACATTTATATCTATAAGAAATGAATAGGATAAAAATCAATCGTTTAATCATCCTAAATTGAAATTTCACAGAAATGCTTATTATTATTTAAAAATTATGCTGATTCCAAATATAAAATCAATTTCGGATTATCGAGTCTCTAAGGCCCTTAATTTCTGATTCAACATTCTAATCGTGACAGATACTTTTCTTATTAAATAGATATGTATCCATAATCATAGGATTCACTTAATTAACCTTAATTCCTCATAAAATTTCACAGTAAGCATTTGAAAGCACAGAGTAAGGGACTGAGAAAATATCAGAATCACATATGAGGGTCGGGTTATTACAGTAATGGCCGGAAGGGCCGATGAGAAAGGAAAGCTACTAGAGAACGCTGACATGGAAAATTCAGCTCAAGAACAGGGCACTGTGAGTACTACGAACACGGAACAGGAAGCTGCACTGAAGTAGTTTGAACGAGAGAGGATTGAAGATAACCAGAAAGTAGTAATGGCCCAACACCCTGTGGGGGATACCTGTGATGTGAGAGTAATACAAACCGGAGTCGGACAACTATTTGTCGACTGCTGAAGGTGTATGGTGGGACGATGACGATCTGCATCTGGCCCACACCGACGAAGATTGGGGTGAGTGCCTTCTAGACAACACGTGGTATGCTGAAGAAATAGATCACATGACAAGAAGTGGGCAGTATTTTAAGCCACCGCACTTAGATCAATCTGAGGCATCTAGAAAAGACAGAGAGGTCGAGAAACAGAAAGAGAAGCAGCTGGAATAAGAGGTAGTGTTGAAATAACTTAAGAAAATCCAACCTGACATCTCAATCTGGGGTCTTCTCATGGCCTCCCGGGTACATCGACAGGTAGTACTATCAGCAATGGACAAGGCTAAATTGTCCATTGACACTACCCCCGAATAACTTGTGGGGTTGGTCTTCCCAGGTGGCACCAGGCCAACCCTAACCTTCTCTGACAAAGAACTGCTGCCGGAGGGCTTAGCTCACAACAAATCCTTGTACATATCTGTGGAGTGTAGGGAAAAATGGGTACCGATGGTGTTGATAGATACCGGTTCGGCCATCAACGTCTGTCTTTCTCACACAGCCTATGCAATTGGCCTTATACCAGCAGACTTTGTTCCCACAACCCAAGTAATTTGGGCATATGATAATACGAGTAGAGAGGTTATGGGCATGGTGCAAGTTAGAGTTTAGGTAGGCCCAGCTCAGCAGGAGGTTTAATTTCATGTCTTAGATGTGCCAGCTACCTTCAATTTGCTGTTAGGGAGGCCCTGGTTGTATCATATGAAAGCTGTCTTATTCACTATCCATCAAATGTTAAAGTACCCTCATGGGGGAGGAGTGGCGATTGTTTTTGGGAATTCATCCATTCACCCACTGCCGGAGGTAACTACGCCAGTGCGGAAGATCACCCATGGCGAGGAGGATGTATTCCTCTCGGGCTTTACTCTGGCTAAAGCCTGGGTAGTGCAAACCATTTTGGCCGCAGATGAAGGCATGTATGTCAACGCCGAGTATATCCATTTCATGAAAAACTGCAGCATGTGCCAAGAATGGGGCTCAGAAGAAGTGGCCGGAAAGGTGTTGCAGCACTGACAGATGTGCCACACAACCCACATGCCTTTGGTCTGGGCTATGTACCCACCAAAGAGGGCTGGATAAAGAAAGGAGAAGAAATCAACGGCAGAGCCAAGGCCAAGCAAGCTGAGAAACACTATGAGCTCATCCACAGGCCAATCCAAGGAACGCTAAATGGCCGCTGTAACATGCCCGCGAGGGACCTCAACGGGTTACAGTTCGGACTCGATTGGTGTCACGGTTCTAAATCTGAACCAAAGAGTCCAACTCTGGCAAATCGTTTTGAGAAAACAGATTTTGAAAAGAAGTGCCAAACATGGACTGCTTTGCCAGATACAGAGTCGCCACCTAAATATTTTTTTTTAAAATGGGAAATTTAGGAAACCCTGACTCGGTGCCGAAGGCCACGTGTCCGTCATCACCAAAGTTGTCTTGGCTCGGGAGCTTGGGTACGATCGGGGAAGGTCAGCTATGAGCACCCCCTTTCGCCCGGTCCGAAGACCGGCCTCTACTAACCATGATATCCGATTTTGAAAACGTTATGTGTTCTTATTCCGGTTATTAGCCTAGAATTACTATGTTATGCGCACAGCAAACAAGTATAGACTAGATTGCCTAATTTGGAAACAAGCATTGCATATCCGTTTGTTTTGAAAGTGCTTTGGAGTTTGCTACTCACAAGTAGGCTAAAACACGGATTTCAACGAGTTTTTCCAACTCAAGCAATCCAACCTTCACCCACAGGCATTCAAACAGTTTATCTCATATAAGCACTTAGCCACATGGTAAGCATACTGTCATGGCAACATTCACACGCATGCGATATGCTAAAGCGAAAATACTTACATCGTACTCCGTGCCAAAACAATAAACTAGTTAGCAAACATGCGTGTCCTAGTTCATGTTAAATGCCTAATGCAACACAAGCAAAATGTGATCTAGACAGGCTCGGCCATCCTAAACATGGCATGTGAAATGCTACAAGTAACAAATATTCAATTTGGGAATTGAAATACAATGCAGTTAGCGTGATGTACCGAGCCCGGTGCATGTAAGACAAATGTATGGATGCACGCATGTTATCATACTGTATGCTAATTTAAATATGCCCTAATCTACCATCGTAAGCAGGTAAATAAAAGGGAAGAAAGAAGTGGGGATTGGAAGACATGCACACACACGCACCCACACTTATTACAGATTTGCCCTCACATAAAGAGACCAAAAGAATATATAGTCCAAAATAATATAGTCCAAATATAGAATAAATTATTACAAAAAAATTCTAATTTAATTAATAATTGAAATGCATAATAGAAAAGGCCACAGCCCCGCCTCGGGATGCGCGAATGATGCATGCTCGAATCCGACTCGCCCGGGAAACCCGCACCATGCCACTGCTGCCTCTGTTCTTACTGCCCTGTCTCTCCAAAAATTGCCAAAGTCCCAGAACACCTTCCTTGCATACTGCTGTACACCACCGGCTGGAGGAAGTGCCCACCGGCCAGCTAAAATTTCCATTGGCTGCTTAGGAGGTTATCGGCCATCCATATAGTGCCGGTCGGCACTCTAAACTGCCGGTCAGCATAAAATTCCTGCAGAAGACAGTTTTGACAGCAACAGCAGACAGGCAGTGCATGGTATGGGATTTTGAGCATATGTAAGCATGGCCAATGCTTCCTATCATGCATGGGACTCAAGGAAGCATGACCCTTGGTTCTTGGGCCATCAATTATGCATCTTGGTGCATGATAGCCTAAGGAACCAAGATTGCATTTCAATATCAATATGCATGCAACACACAAATGAGACCAAGACCCTATCATGTATAGATCAAGGGCCTTAGTGACCAAGAGTTGAGACAAGTTGCACCACTTGTAGTGTGAACTCCTCTCAACCCTTACACTTGGTTTGACACCCAAAACCAAGACATGAAATGCATGTATACAACGTGGCTCAAATGATACAACATGACATGAAGTGCGAGACATACCAAATGCAATGCAACATGTTATGGCAAGTGTGCAATACTAGGCATGCAAGATGCAAAATATAATGCAAACATGGACAATTCTTGTAAAAGAACTAGCATATAACAAGGCTTTGCTAATCAAGCATGCAACAAACATGATTCAAGGAGGCAATAGTAGACTTAAACCATAATGGGACAGACCTCAAACCTCCCCAAAACAGTGGCAAAAAATGCCCAAAATGATGGACCAATACTCATGCAAACATGCAAGCAAATGGGCCCAAAACCAAGGCATAAACAAGGGGCTTTTCACTACCACCAACATGACTATTCATAGCATGTATTAGGCCACCAAAACAGATTTCTAGAATGCAAAAATACACACACACACCTTTGACATGGTAGTCCCAAATGCCTTAAATATGCAGCATGCACAATGTCCATTCCTAGGCATAAAAGACCAATGTTTCAAAGCATGAAAGGCATGACAAATGGGGACATATAAACATGGTATAGGGACTGAAATAACATATTAAATGATTTCAAATCATCTAAATAACCTATCCAATGCATATACATGGATCACATCCTCAAGGCTTACGAGCAACAATACAAAACAACTACATTAAGCATGCCAAAAATGGTAAAACCAATGGCCAACAGACCTAAAACAAGACAAATCATGGCCAAAAGCTTCAATAAGTCAAGCCAAAACATGAGGATATACAGGGCTAAACCCATGGCACATTTCTAGGCAAAATGGAGGATTACAAAGCAAGTATACAAAGCATGCTAAGGACCACAAAACCACCATTAGACAGAGATGTAACATGCTCCAAAACATCCAAAAAAACTCTGAAATGGCGTCAAAAACAAGCAAGCATGCATGTTCCCTTTTAAGCCAAAGACAAAGGCAAAAGAGGGACAAAGGGGAGAGGGGTGTCCCTCTCCTATACAAGACTTCAAACCACCTTCTTTACCACTAAAAACCCGCTGGTTTTCAGTGGTGAAAGGACCCAAAACAACAAGGCAAATAAGGCTCAAAGTAAAGACACCAAATAGACCAAAATAAGGCCTAAAAGGGTGAGTTTGCACTCAAACCACAAAATGACCTTAATGAAAGTTCAAAAGCAAGAAAATCTAAGACTTTTTCAGTTATACACAAAGCTCAAAACACAAAGCAAGATAGGTAAAAACTTGTTGCAAAAATGGGGAATCTAAAGTAAAGTGCTCACCCTTGAAGAACACTTGAAGAACAGGTGGTGCAGCCCTCTTCTAATGATCAAAATCAGTCCAAAATCTCAACAAACAACCCTCCAAATCCCTCAATCTCGAACTAAGGTGTAATGGTGTGTGTATTAGTGCAAAAGTGAGGTAAAAACACACTATTTAGGCTTAAAACACACACACAAGGATGAGAGAGAGAGATATAGAGAGAGAGTATAACACAGATATATAGATATAGAAGCTCTGGTTTTTTGATCAAGAATGGCCAACCCCTCTCAATGGGAGAGGAGAGGTGCTTATATAGGCCAAGACAAAGCCAAATAACTTAATGGCTAAGCAAAGAGAAAGGTTCAAGGGGGGCAAAAGAGTCTAGGCTTCTTGGAGAGAAGACAGCTAGCCAAGCTTCTCCAAGAAGCTTGGCCAAAGGTTCAAGCTTCTAGAAGCTTAGAGGGTTCAAAGGTGCAAAGTGGTCACACTTATGCACGGGGGAATGTGATGGTGCATTCCAGCTGGCACAGCTGGGATGCACCAGGCTTGTAGGGTGCAAAGAGGTCACACTGGCCAGCCAAAAAGGTCACCGGCCGAAAAAGGTGCCGGTCGGCAACATATAGTGCCGACCGGCTATGGTTTTTAAGAAAACAGTGCCGGTGGTACACATATGCGGCCGGTGATGGTAGGGGAGGGCCGGTGGGGTGTGGGGATGGCCAGAAAGCCATTCCCTGCCTTTGAAGGCAAAACACAAGTGTTTGGTGCAAAACCAGACACAAAACAGTCGAGTTCGGAGATCCTGAGGCAGGGCGCGTTGCCGAAACCTCCGGGAACTCCAAACGAACACAAACATGGATAATCACCGAGTGTTCAAACGGTGACGTCCAAGTCTTGAGGACGGTCAAAAATGGGGTGTCTACAGTTGCCCTTCTTTGACAGAACTCGAAAGTCATAACAATGACGGGAGTGAATATCAAAGCCCAGAGACGACCCATTTTTGACAAGGCCGAAGATTGGACAAAACATGCAAGACAAACAAGGTATGCGCCCGAAGGCAGGGGCAAAATGCAACTGAAAATGCAAGAAGCCGAGCATAACTTATGACCATGCGAAGAAAACTGTAACGAAGCACACATGCAACAGTTTTAAGCTAGCATACACCAGACTACACTACAATGCAGAAAGGATGTAAGAGAATTATGCAATTCTCAATACGTCTCACTCGGAGGATACAATACCTGTGCGGTTCGTCTGGTTGCACCAGCCTCAAATGAACCGTACATACAACATCGTGCCTGCAAAGAAAGCAAACTTAACAGGTACAATATCGTTAACAATATGCGTGACAATGCAGTCGAAAGTGCGTGGCAACACATGCAATGTATATAGCAAAATAGCGGGATTGAACACATGTGAGTAAAGCAATGCACGCATGCAAGCAATGTGTATGGAAAGAGAACTTGAACACATGCGAGTAAAGCAATGCACGCATGCACACAATGTGTATATAAAGGGAACTTGAACACATATAAGTAAAGCAATGCACGCATGCACGCAATGTGTATAAAAAAGGAACTTGAACACATATAAGTAAAGCAATGCACGCATGCATGCAATGTGTATAAAAAGGAACTTGAACACATATAAGTAAAGCAATGCACAACATGCACGCAATGTGTATAAAAAAAGGAACTTGAACACATATAAGTAAAGCAATGCACGCATGCACGCAATGTGTATAAAAAAAGGAACTTGAACACATATAAGTAAAGCAATGCACGCATGCACGCAATGTGTATAAAAAAAGGAACTTGAACACATATAAGTAAAGCAATGCATGCATGCACGCAATGTGTAAAAAAAGGAACTTGAACACATATAAGTAAAGCAATGCACGCATGCACGCAATGTGTATAAAAAGGAACTTGAACACATATAAGTAAAGCAATGCACGCATGCACGCAATGTGTAAAAAAAAGGAACTTGAACACATATATAAAGCAATGCACGCATGCACGCAATGTGTAAAAAAAAGGAACTTGAACACATATAAGTAAAGCAATGCACGCATGCACGCAATGTGTATAAAAAGGAACTTGAACACATATAAGTAAAGCAATGCACGCATGCACGCAATGTGTAAAAAAAAGGAACTTGAACACATATAAGTAAAGCAATGCACGCATGCACGCAATGTGTAAAAAAAGGAACTTGAACACATATAAGTAAAGCAATGCACGCATGCACGCAATGTGTAAAAAAAAGGAACTTGAACACATAAAGTAAAGCAATGCATGCATGCGCGCAATGTGTATAAAAAAGGAACTTGAACACATATAAGTAAAGCAATGCACGCATGCACGCAATGTGTATAAAAAGGAACTTGAACTTGAACATGGTAAAACATGATGCGGGAATGCCACGTACTGCAACACAGTACGATTTATATGATTTATGGAATTCACAAGATATAAAAGGATACGGGAAGGAGCGTCCTTCGTATGTACATTGCTCACAAAAGTCATGGCCTGAGGTCAACTCGAAGGTCCACTTGCATTCTGTCAGTGCATTTTCTTGTATTGCCTTGAGTGATGAGGGTGCCAAACCACACGATTGACCCGAACAGGAGCGCAAAAGGTACAATGACCCCGAGGGGAGGTTACTGGTATCCATTCCGGTATCCTGCTACCCTGTTATTTTCCTGCTTTACTTTCCTTTTTATTAGGAGTTTAAGCGCATTGCATTGCCTCAGGCAGATTCTATTTTTTGAAATTGCATATTTTTCCTCTTTTTCTCTTTTTTTTTTTTCTAGAAATACATGACGGAAATGAAACAGCTATTTGTTCAAAAGGTGTTGCATTTGCACGTTCTATGCATCACATCGCAAGGCATCACATAACAATGTGACTGAAATTGACACCGTATTTTGAAAACGAAGCGTCGCATCGTAATAATCAGGTAGTGAACCAATTACAACTCGATAAGCAAAGCAAAGGGTCTCGTTTCAGTCAGGTGCAAGTACAACTCAATAAACAGCACAAAGACTTAAAGAGAGTGAAATACAGCTCGATAAGCAAATATACAACAACTCGATAAGCAAATGGACGCGCCCTTGTGAGAATTGATCACTGGAGGGTATTGGAGGGTGGTGGGGATTCCCCAATCCTTAGCATGGAAAGCTCAGGGGACAAGGGGGAGAACCATCGGCCCAGCTAAAAGTCCACCGGCCGTTAGTAAAGGCCATCGGCCGAAAAAAAAGATCCATCGGCCAAAATAGATGGCCGGTTGGCAATATATTTGGCCGGTCGGCAATCTATTTGGCCGGTCGGCCAAGAATAGGAGGAACCAGCGGAATGCTGACACCTGTCCTCCATTCAACCTTATCTCCTTCAAAAGACTCCAGCTTCGTAGTTTTCTTCATTTCCACTCTGATTTACTCCAAATGGAAGAATTCCTTGCCCAAAATCTCACAACTTGGATTAACAACTTGGATGGCTCGGAAAAGCTGAATTTTCGGGCCTTCGGCATAAATGCACTATTCACTTTGCGCCGTACCCCGCTGCATTTTCCATTTCTTCGTGTCGCGGCAAGGTTTTGGAATCCAGTGACACACGTCTTCAGCTTTAGCGGGCAAGAGGTGTGTCCTACCTTCGAAGATTTCCAAGCTCTAATGGAGACTGAGCGTAATAAAGAAATTTTGCCCCAACTTCTTTTTGCCATGCCCAAGTCTTAGGGCAAATGTGTGGGCTCTCAATACCCGATGCTCGTTCTCTGATTTGTGATGGGATGCTGGATGTTCCGAGCTGGTTTGCCGTTTTCTGAGACTGGTGATCGTGGTGACCATCACTGGCAAGGCTTCCGGCGACACGCCCTCTGTTTGTGCATGCTATCTCATTTTCTGTTTGTCTCAGGTCCCGGAGGGTCTAGTGTCCGGTTGGTTGAGGTTGCCCAAGGCTTGAAGGAGGGCAAGAGCTACATCGCCATGATTCTGGCTGAGACATTGCTGGGCTTAGACGCCTTTTATCGTCGAGAGACGACCAGATTAGCAGGGAGTACTATTACTGCAGGTAATGTTTTCCACCCAACCTCACATATATGTTTGCTCACATCGCTCGGCCCTCAGGCTCGGTTTTTCTCGCGAACCCTTTTCTTACTTTTTCTCTCATCGTACCCTCTCTATTCTTTATTCTCTCATTTTTCATCCCTCCCCAGGTATGGTGATGGATAAATTGCAGGTTGTGGACTCTTGCCCAGCTTATTCAGCTCGCGGTTACTTCTTTCGGCAACGCCTGTTGACGCCCTTGATGAGGGTTGGTGGTTCGAA
>JAPPVO010000014.1:21181128-21246714 GCA_030407325.1 Camellia japonica
CTCACCTTTGGGCTTTGATTTTACAAATTGAGCTTTGAATCATGTAATATTATGAGTTTTGAAGTGTTTTCCAGGAAATGGGCCCAAAGGAATCGAATTTGGTACATTGAAACTTGATTTTGAGCTTGAAGTTCAAATCTGGAAATTCCAGATTTTGAACTCACGCTCGAGCGAGATGACTAGCGCTCGAGCGTAAAATTCGTGCTCCCAGCACTTTGCATTGTTTTGTATTCCGCTCAAGCGGAGGAATGGATACTCGAGCAGGATCTTGTGTCACGCGCTCGAGCGGGTGTCGAGCGCCCATCGAGCGTGATTTTCACACATCCAGTACTTTTGCCATGTTTCGCAGTCCGCTCGAGCGGGGGAAATGACGCTCGAGCAGAAAACCTTTGTCGCATTGTCCGCTCGAGCGGGGGAAATGACGCTCGAGCAGAAAACCTTTGTCGCATTGTCCGCTCGAGCGGGAAGGACACGCTCGAGCGGGACCCCTGTTTTCTGAAAATTCTGAAAATGCTTTTAAAGTGCATCTTTGCATCCTCATTTCATCCTAGGCATTCTTAGGCCTAGTTTAAAGCATCTTAATGAGGATATAGATGTAGAACCACACCGAGGCAAATTAGGGATTTAGTTATTATTTTCCCAACTGTGTAGCTTAGTGTGTGTTCAATCTATAACTGTGTAGGGTTGGCATCTGAGGACGCGCTCTAGCTTAACTGTAGCCAGAACTCTGTGAGTAACAACTGTGTAAAGATATGTTCAAATACGAATATCTTCTGAATGGTTAAACTATACTGTTAACTGAATGAATGTATGTCCTCTATTATGAACTGTATTGTGGCATCCTTAACAACTACTGTTACTGTTACAGAGATCTCTGTCAGTTCCTATTTTGGAACTTCTGTTTACTGTTATGATGGCCATCACTGACTGTTCAGTCTTTTAAGACCTACTGTTTACTGTACTGCTATGCTAATGGATGTACCACATATGACTGTTATGACTGAATGACTGAAATACTGAGTTAATGAACTATTTTCATTACTGTAAAGACATTCATTCTTAACCTCTTTACGCATTATGTTATTCACTGGGCTTTAGCTCACTGCTCATATATATATGTAGGTGTTCAGGCACCAGACCGGAGCTAGGAGCGTGGGTTAGACTCCATTTTGTCAAAGCCAACCACTGTGCCTCACTATGAGGTTCCGAGCCCGTTCAAGCTACGGCTTTGGGGTGTTTTAGTTTCCCCCATCTGTCTCTGTATCTATTTTGTAATATTGTATAAACTATAGCACTGTACTGTACTGTTATAATAGGGATTAGGTCCCTGTTCTGAATGATTGTACATATGTATAGACTGTTTCGTTATGAATGTGCATATGAATGAAAAGTCTTTTTGCATACAGACTGTCACAGCTCATTGGACATTGTTCATTTACTGTTTTGGCTTCTGCCATGCCCCTGTACTCTGTAATACTGTCTTACTGTTAAGCAGACCTTCGGTAATCTCGGATTACTGGCCGGTTACGGTGCTAAACCCATAAGGGTGGGTTTGGGTCTTGACAAAAATGTAGAGACCACTAATATAATTTTGTCCTATAAAATATGTATCATTACACTTTCATTGTAATATCTCTTTAGTTGTTTCATTTTAAATTATTACAATCAACTCTTTATTATTTAAATAAAATTAAAAATCACCATGGTTTTTGGTGTGGAATTGTGGACACGACTTTTTTTGACAAGTACGAAAGATTAGTATTGCTCGTATAGATTACTTTTTATTCTTTAGTATTGCCAAAAAATTTATTCTTTTTTTTTTTTAGTCTACAGATTAGTATTGCTCGTATAGATTACTTTTTGACATGGTACGTATTATCTTTTGACTTGATACGAATAAGTTTTTTGGTGTGGTACAGATTAATTTTTTAGCATGATATAGATTACTTTTTGACATTGTACAAATTATCTATTGGCATGGTACATATTAGTTTTTGGTGATACATACTAACTTTTGGATATTAATTTTGTTTAATCCTGTGTTATGCATAGAATTATATTTTTGAGGTTGGATTATACTTGATTTGTATGAAATGGCCCCTCCTATATGAAAATAGTCTCTCATATGTACCAAAAAAATCATATAAAATAGGGTGACTGTATTTGAATCCAAATAATAACTTAATATGCCTAATTAAAATATTACAATTTTAGTTCTTATTATATTCTATATAAATTTACTAATAAGATAATATACATTAAACTCTAAAATAAAATATTATTTTTTTCTCATGGTGCACACAAATTCTTCATATTGAACTTTCTTCATCTTCGTCCCTAAGTTTTAATTATTTTTTCTTCATCTTCTTTTTCACTTCAAAATTCCAATTCACCCATCAAAATGCATCATTATCATCAGCATTGTTGTTTCTTATTGTATTGTTACTTGCCTTAGACAATGAGATGAAAACAGACAAAGGGCCAATTAGTTGTTATATGTATACAAAAATCTGTCTCCATAAGTACTGCACTAGCTATTATCGATGTGATTGTGGTTTTGTTATTACGACTCTTTCAAGGTTGTGTTTGTTTCAAACATGGTTAATTTCATCTTATTAAATGGGATGATGTGTGTAGAAGGAAAAGGTTTGGAGGGTTGAGAATCAAAAAAAGCAAAAGATCAAAACCTAGCCCTCCTTACCAAGTTGGGTTGGAAAATTCTATGTGCGAATGATGGCCTCTGGACTGAGGTTTTGAGGGCCAAATATCTTAAGAAAGAGGGGTTTTATAATTGGAAGAATAAGCGGAAAGCTTCTCATGTATGGAGGGGTATAATGAGTATAAAAAAGATACTGGCTAAAGGGGTTAAGTGGAAAATTGGTGATGGTGCTAAAGTAAGAATTTGAGAGGATTGGTGGTGTGGGATAAACCGCTCTAGTAGAAAATCCTATCCACCAGTTTACCAATAATGACAAGGTGAACTCCCTCTTCACGAATGAAGGAGATTGGGACTTGACTTTGTTGAATAATCTACCTTCGTCTAGTCTTTCAGGTATTCTGTCCATTCCCCCTCCAATAGCAAACCCTGTTCCTGATGTCCCTACCTGGAAAGGAATCTTGGATTGGTAGTTCTCTTTAGCTGATGCTTATGACCTTATGAATGATCAACCTGGTCATGAGGTGGATTGGAATTGGATGTGGAAATTGAAAATCCCTCAAAAACTTTAGAGTTTCTTATGGATTGTGCTCCATAGGAAACTCCTCACTAATAGCTTGCGTTTGAAAGGTTTAACTAATGTTTCTTCTTGTTTTAGTTGTTTGGAAATGGAAGATATGAATCATATTTTCAGGGTTTGTCTGAAAGCTGTTGTTTCTTGGTCCTCTCTTTTTTGGAAGGGAGTGGTATAGAGATACCTAGAACAAACCTCCGCTAGACTGGATCAAATTTAACTTAAAAAAAAATGGCTACTGCTTATGAACATATCTCCTAGAGTACCTTGTTTGCTATTTCTCTATAGAAGATTTGGAAAAATCGCAACACCAAATGGTTTGAAAATAGAGATATCACTACACAGGAGAGCTTGAAATTTATATTTGATTTTTCTAGAGACATTCACTTGGCATTTACTATTTCTGGTATTTACCCCAAGTTGTCACCCCACTAATTAGATGGTTTCCCCTTTTTGCAGGTACTATTAAGTTGAATACAGATGGATGCACAAGAGGAAGGTCAGGATATGTTGGGTTTGGTGGGCAGTTCTGAGATGAAGCAGGAAGCTGGATAAGCAGGCACTACAAGAAAAAACACTTTTGGTGACCACCTATTTTTTTTGGTCGCAAATAGTCCACTTTCTGCGACTAAAATTTAACTTTTGGCGACTACAATTTTTTGGTCGCGGAAAATCACCTTTTGGCGACCAAAAAAAAAAGTTGGTTGCGGAAAGTATACCTATTGGCGACCAAAGGCTTTTTTGGTCGCGTAAGATCACCTTTTGGCGACCAAAAAAAAAAGTTGGTCACGGAAAGTATACCCTTTGGCGACCAAAGGCTTTTTTGGTCGCGAAAGTATACCTTTTGGCAACCAAAAAAATGCTGGTCGTGGAAAGTATACCCTTTGGCGACCAAAAAAAAAGGTGGTCGCGGAAAGTATACCTATTGGCGACCAAAGGCTTTTTTGGTCGCTGAAGATTACCCTTTGGCGACCAAAAAAAAAAGTTGGTCGCGGAAAGTATACCTATTGGCGACCAAAGGCTTTTTGGTCGCAGAAGATTACCCTTTGGCGACCAAAAAAAAAAGTTGGTCGCGGAAAGTTATGGCGGGATAAATTTAAAAAAAAAGGATGCTATTGTAATTACATGTTATGTTTCTGTTTAGGCATTAAAGTTTTATAAAATAATATATAACCCAATTTTTATGGGTTATATATTTTTTCTGCCAAATATGAACAAGAAGTATGTTATTGGCAGAGTGGATTGAGTGCATGGTGACTTCTTAGTCAGGAGTTCAAGACCCAGGCAGCACAAAAGAATTATTTTTTTGGGGTCAAGGCGTTGACTTTTGGCGACCAACTTATCTTTGGTCGCTAAAAGTTCCCTTTTGCTAATATGAATTGGACTTTCTGCGACCAAAAAAGTTGGTCGCCAATGGTCACTTATCTTTGGTCGCTAAAAGTTCCCTTTTGGCTAATATGAATTGGACTTTCCGCGACCAAAAAAGTTGGTCGCGAATGGTCACTTTTAGCGACCAAAGGCTTTTTTGGTCGCAGAAAACTACCTGTCACGAGGCTTTAGCGACCAACTCGCGACCAACATATTTTGGTCGCGAAAAGGTTTTAGCGACCAAATATGGTACTTTTTGCGACCAAAATGTTGGTCACGGAAAGTGTTTTTTCTTGTAGTGAGGTATTATGGCATATTAGAAAATTGCTCAAGTTGGGAAGCAGAGCTTTGGGCGTGTACAAGGGGCTGATCATTCTTCTCCAGCGGGGTATGACTAAGGTGATTGTGGAGACGAATGCTACACAAGTCGTTTAGCTGTTGGAAAATGACTCGAGTGGAGACTGCCCTTTTCAAGGCTTGACAGAAGACACAAGGATCATCTTGAGATGATGTGAATGCACAATCCAATATGTCTTGCACAAGGGGAATTCCTGTGCCAATGTTATGGCGAAGCTTGGTGCGGGGCAACCCGTGGAGCTCCTGGTGGTGAACGATCCCCCAGCAGAAGTGCGCAGCCTCTTGGTGGCTGATATGTTAGGTTTATCTAGGGAGAGAGTGTAGCCCCTTTTGTTTGTTTTTGTTTTCGTTGTACCGAAAAAATAAATAAATAAATAAATTAAAGATTTTGGATCTGGACTTCATTCAAAGATAAAGGAAGCAATATGCAGGTAGAGTAGAATCCATGTTTGTTTGATACCACATATAAAGACAGGAACAAGTATCCATATTTTTTGGTAGGAAAAAAAAAATGAGCAATAAAATGAATATGTGTCCATATCATCACGCAATAAAATGAGCAAGGTCAAATGTAATATCAATTTTTATGTTTATTCAGCATGTGCATTGAGGAAAATAATAGACATGTTTCGCGGGCAAATAGTTGTGGTGATCAGCTTTAGTTTTTTAAACAGTAGAGTGAAGCAAGATCAAAAGGAATAGTTGTAATGAGAAATTTGTTGAAGATTTTTTAAAGTAGTAGTATTTGGAGTTTTTAACTTTTGTTTATTATTTGTGTATCTTGAAGGGTAATTTAAAAAAAAACAGAGATTGTACTAAAAGTAAATTATAATCCTAAATAATTTAATAGAGTGTACTAAGAAATTTGACGTACTTAATAATTTTTTTGGTACAATTAAAATCCCCCATAACATAGGGACAATTACAATTGAGTGTAGATTTTTTTAAATAATTTTATATGAGTGATAAATCAATAATCAAAGTCATAAATTTGTAATTATTTTATGAAAACACCGCTGAATTGTAATTTTCACTATAAAATACTACTAACTTACAACTTAGAATATTTTGGATCATATTGATAGACTTATCTTTTATTTATTTTTTTATTTATTTTATTTATTTTTTCAAGTTAGTGACCAGACATTGTATTTATTAATTAATTACTCAAATGTATCAACATAATAATCATTTGATAGTTTGCCCTCTGCCTGCCCAACTCAAGTTCATCTCTTGTTAGCCTCTTCCGTTTGTCAGGAATCAGGATTATGCGATTATAGAATATTGTTTGATATTTTAGGATGAGTCCAAAGAACTCTACTTACGTCACAATTCCCAATTTTCCATACCAAAAAAAAAAAAAAAAAAACAAAAAAGAGTAATTTTTTTCAACCAATGATTTTAACCAAAATCACACGGCTTCAGAAATATGGGTTCAATCCGAACCTTATAGGCCTTCACGAATAGTGATTCAAGTATTATTTATTTCAAAGTCTATTGCATTACGAAATACTTTATCCAGTTCATCCAATAGAGTATAATTGTGGAAACAAGCTAGAACTTGTTTGTTTGATTTTGTCAAAAGAGGATGATGAAGGCAATGACAATGATGATGATAATGGTAGAGAGGCTTCTCTGTTAAATACAACTTGTCATGTAAACATCGACCAAAACTGATAAACAATTCGTTTATGGCTCATATTTTCATACAATTGTAACCATATTTGTTAGGATCGACTAAATTATATGAGATTAGCTTATCTAAGACTATTAATCCTAATAAAATTACTAATCCCCATCATGTCTTATGTTTGAATTGATTTAGATTGTATTTGGATCTTGAATTTAGAAAAAGAAATAGAAAATGTGAGTGAAATGTAACTATATTTTATTCACATTTTCCCTTTCCCTTTTCAAATCTCTACTCAAATTCATTATCTAAACACAACCTTAGAATTATGAGAAATGATTTACAAAATCTTATTATGTACAAGGTATATGTTGCATTAATAATGAAATAAATACAAGTGGTCGAGAAATTAATTAAAAATAAAGAAAATTATAAAGTTTTTTGTGACTAAATATTTTGGTAGTAAAAAATGCAAACAAATGTTTTTGGTGTCTAAATATTTAGTAGTAAAAAAGAAACAGAAGACTTTTGTGGACCAAATAGTTAGTAGCCAAAACAAGTCAAAATGAGGGAAGAAACTATTGCCGACTAAATATTTTTGTCACAAAAGAACATGACATCCTTTGGAGATTAACATGTTTGGTCGTAAAATACAATGAAATGAAAAAATCTAGTCTTTTGGTGACTAAAATGTTTAGTCGTGAAAAATTAACAACTAAACTATTTGGTCGCAAAATGTATTATTTTTAGCTACTAAAATGTTTAGTCGCTAAATGTATTATTTAGCGACTAAAATGTTTTTGCAACTAAATATTTTAGTCGCTAAAAGAGAATTTCATTTTGATTTGATTATTTTCGGCGACTAAATCTTTAGTCATCAAAAGGTTATGTTTGGCAATTAAGTCCGTTTTAGTAGTCGAAGATAAGATAATTAGCAACCAATGTCAATTTAGTCGTCATTGACTATCGCCAATAACGCTTCGGCGACCAATAGGACGACGAAGAACTTTAGTCGCCTTTGACTTTCGGCGATTAAAAAACAACCTTCGGCTATTAAAAATTTGGTAGCTGAAAGTGTAATTTTCTATAGTGTCATTTTGTCCATCTAGTATTAATAAAGCTAACGAAACTTGTTATGTGAGTTTAACGTGACATATTTTTCATCTTATAAATACCTTTACACTGTCATTAAAATTTCACTTTAATCATTTTATTTTCACTAAAATCTTACTTTGGTTTCTTCATTTTAATTTTTATCAACTTCATTAAGGGTAGCTGAATGGAAGAGTAATATTACAACTTGAGTTAAAGTGTAAAAAGTTTAATTGTCACAATTAAAATTGAATGGATTAAAAAAAATTTGTGATGAAAATGCAAGGAAACTTGCAATATATTTGATAAGTTCCTTTAAGTTGTCAAATATGGGGGTTATCAACATACAAAGGTCTTGCTTCTTTTCTTTTTTTTTTGGTACGACATACATAGGTCTTGTTTGGGAAGTAGTTACTTTTTTGATTTTTTAATTATTTAATTATTTTAATAGGTTATTTTAGTTTTTGTTGTAGGAAAGTTGGATTGAATTTTTTAATTGATTGTTGTATTGAAAAATGTGTTAGAAATGATGTTTAAGGTTGAAATGACAAATTTGTCTCTAATCTCACTTTCTCCAAAATTGGTCTAAAGGGACGAAATTATCATTTATTACTTGTGGGATAGGCTGTCAACATGATAGTGGTAGACTGTTAACTGACAATGGTAGGTTGTCTCTAACCTCACTTTTTATTTTTAAAGCTCCATTTGGGAATAAGAGTTGGGTTGGGTTTGAGACTATTTTAGTCACAAAAAAACAAAATAAGCTTTTTATCCAATAAGAGAAAATATCACATTCAACCTATAATCATTACATTATTTTCTTTCACAAAAAGTCAAAAAACCTTTCCAAGTCGAGACTTTTTAACCCCAGGCTAAAGGGTTGTTTGGGATGTATTATATAAGTACACTTTTTGACTAAAAAAGTAAAGAAAAAAAATATATATGTTTGAAATAATTTTTTGACTTTTTACAAATAAATGTGTAATAAAATATTATAATAAAATTAAAATAACCATTCTACCATTATTAACTTTTTAACTTTTGATCAATAACTTAGACTACTGTTTAAGACTGTTTGATTTTTTTAATATTTAAGACTTTTAACCCTAAACTTTGATTCCCGAATAAAGTCATAATTTAATTAGATATTGATACATATCTCACTATTACCATTTACAGTTGTCAACGCTGCAGTGCAGGGCGGCATAAACAGAACTTGCAATGGCCAATTTTGGGAAGGTAGTAATTTTGGGCTTTTAACTAAGTTTTTGATTTTTTTAGACAAATAATTTGGAAAGTTGGTAAAAAGTGACTTTTGGTTTTTTTGATTAATATTTGTTTATGATGTTAAATTATAATAAAATGACTAAACTACCCTCATTTAGTTTAAAATATTTACAACTTCACTCATATAATACATTTTGACCCATGAGGGGTATAATTGTAATTTTACTATTGGCTAAAAACCAACTTCTCAAATGAAAAAAAATTCAAAACAGTCAACTTTTGACTTTTGTTACAAATTAAAAAAAGTAGCTAAAAACTAACTTCCCAAAACAAGCCAATATATAAGAGAACTTTTATTTTATAAGGGCGTGTTTGGTAACCATTCCGTTTTCTGTTTTTAATTTATATTTATAAAAATTTAAAAAATTATCATAAAAGCTTGTTTGATAATTTTTTTGGTTTATAAATGGTTGTTTTAGTTTATAAATTTGATGAAAAAACGTAAACTCAAAAAATGAGTTTAGGTTTTCAATTTTCAAATTTTTTTTTCAATTAATTTTTTTTCAAATAATTTTTTTCCAATTAAATTTTTTTTCAATTAATTTTTTTTCAAATAATTTTTTTTTCAATTAATCTTTTTTTCAATTAATTTTTTTTTACAAATATTTTTTCCCCAATTAATTTTTTTTCAATTATTTTTTTAATTAAGTTTTTTTTTCATTTTTTTTCAAATAATTTTTTTTTCAATAATTTTTTTAATTAATTTTTTTTCAATTATAATGTGTGTGATCCCATTATCATAAATAATAAAAATAAATATTAATATTTTAAGCCTAAAGAAACTTATTTTTTTAATTTATGTTTTTAAATATTTTGTTCAAACTAAACGTGTTTATAATTTATATTTTTTTAAAAATAAATAAAAATCAATTTATAAAATTTTTATAAATATAAAACTAAAACATAAACGTTACAAAACGGAACCAAACTAACCTGACAAGTTTCAATAAATTTTAAATATCGCCATTATTGATATATTAGTCGATACATTATTGACTGATACATATCACAATACTATTATTTAACCTGACGAAGGCGGCGGTGAAGGGGTGGCATAAAAAGGATAAGTCTCATAACGGACATTGCAACTCGGAAACAGAACTCTCCCACCTTTTCTTCCATCACAGCAATCCGGAAAACTCGAGATAGCATCTCTAAGACAAGTATTGCAATCAGAGGTAGTCAAGTCCGGCGTGCACTGCGCTAAGCCGTACAGTGTCTGAAGTGCCGAGAAATCAGCTTCTCTCGTCGCGAACTTCTTACCCGACACGCCATTCGAAGCACGAGTCGCTACATCATCCATCACCTTTCCCAACAAATTTAAAGGACAAGCTTCTTGTGCTCTCTTGCCCCATCAGCTTGCAGGGGGCTGATAAGATTCTAACTGCAATTGCAACTGAACAGTCTGAGCAGTTCAAGCAGTCCAAGCAGTTTACTACTGCAGCAGAGCTGCATCAGTCCAAGCAGCTCACTACTGCATCTGAGCTGCAACAAAGGTCTCACAAATCATCTCAGTTATCACAGCCAAAGAGAGAGTCAGCATTGATATGTCATCTATCACAGTCATGTGTTGATAGCAGTTCTCAATATAATATTTGTAACAGTTGTGAAGTTTGTCAATTAGTTAGTAACAGTTGTGAAGTTTGTTAATTAGTTAGAAGTGTTTGTTAGTGAGTTAGTTAGCTAGTTGTGTATATAATCTCTTAATCAGTTGTAATCAAGGTGAATGAAATATATATCTTCATCTTCTTCAGTAATATCGGTTTAGTCATTTCATTTTAAATTGTTACAATTAACTCTGTATACTTTAAATAAAATTAAGATATCACTATGATTTTTGGTGTGGAATTGTGGATACGACTTTCTTTGACAAGTACGAAAGACATTATTTTTAGTCTACGGATTAGTATTATTCGTATAGATTACTTTTTTGGTATGATATAGATTACCTTTTGACGTGATACAAATTAGTTTTTGGTGCGGTACATATTAGTTTTTTGGCATGATTTTGGAAAGATGGGTTTGGTTGGGTTTGGGGCTATTTTAGTCACAAAAGGACAAAATAAGCTTTTTAACTCAATAAGATAAAATATCGCATCTAACCCATAATCATTATATTCTTTCTCTCACAAAAAGTCAAAAATAAAAAAAAATCAAAAATCAAAAATAAAAAAGCCCTTCCCAAATAAGGCTTTTTAACTCTAGGCTAACATAGTCAAAAAGCCAAAAAGCCAACCCACTTTCTAAACGAACCCATAGATTACTTTTTTGGTATGGTACAAATTATCTTTTGGCTTGGTACAAATTAGTTTTTGGTGATACAAATTAACTTTTGGATATTAATTTTATTTGATCCTTTGTTATGTATGGAATTATATTTTTGAGGTTGAATTATATTTGGTTTGTATGAAATTTCTATTACATTTATAATTTAATGTTAAATATGAATTTATTGGATGGTTGAAAGTGAAATGTGTGCACATTGTGGAATGGTTGCTACTATAATCAGTATATGAATTATTTTGTTTATATACGGGGTACAAGTTGCATTAATAATGGAATAAATATAGGTGGTCGAGAAATTAATTAAAAATAAAAAAAATTATAAAGTTTTTGGCGACTAAATATTTTGGTAGCCAAAAATGCAAGCAAAATTTTTGGTGCCTAAATATTTAGTAGTAAAAAAGAAAGAAAAGACTTTTGTCGATCAAATAGTTAGTAGCTAAAACAAATTAAGATGAGGAAAGAAACTAATGCCGACTAAATATTTTAGTCACGAAAGAACATGGCATCCTTTGGCAACTAAAATATTTGGTCATAAAATACAATGAAATGAAAAAATCTATTGTTTTGGCAGCTAAAATGTTTAGTCGTGAAAAACTAACAACAATTAAACTATTTGATCGCTAAATGTATTATTAAAATAAAATTGTGATGAAAATGCAAGGAAACTTGCAATGTATGAAAACTTTTATTATTTTAGCTTGATAAGTTCCATTAAGTTGTTAAATATCGGAGTTATCAATATATATAGACTTCATTTGAGAAGCAATTACTTTTTTGATTTTTTGGATATTTTAATAGGTTATTTTAGTTTTTATATTTGGGAAGTTGGGTTGAATTTTTTGATTGATTGTTGTATTGAAAAATATGTTTAAAATGATGTTTGAGGCTAAAATGACAAATTTGTCCCTAATCTCATTTTTTTTTAAATTGGTCTAAAGGAGCAAAACTGACATTTAGTGGTAGGTTATCCCTAACCCCACTTCTTTCTTTTTTTATTTATTTTATTTTATTAGCTTAGGTTACTATTTGAAACTAGGGCAAACTTCACTTTACTCCCCTATGGTTTGGACTGGATGCAATTTACCTCCCCGATATTCGAATATCACCACATAACCCCCTATAGTTGATGGACTAAAACGCATACTAACTTCTGTTAATAGAAGTTATAAATTGACAATTATACCCTCATATATATATTATTTCAAGGGAAACTAAGTTCTTTCTCTCTCCATCTTCATCTTCTTCTTCTCTCTCTATTTCCATTTCTGGGTTCAGATCCGAAAAATAATGTCCACTTTATCTTTTACTCTGCATTTTTATCTTTTACTGTGTTCAACTTGGTCTCATAAATAATTTGCACTTGCAGCCACTTTTAAGAATTTTTGAGCCCATTTTGAAGAATGCTAGTAAGGAACTTCTTCAAGGAAGTCACACAAGATCTATCTCCATCTTAACTCCTTCAAACAATGGCATAATGAAATTTGCTAAGAAGCAACTTAGTTGCATCGACTGCAAGACATCAGGTAGAATTCAAATGCTATGTTGTTTCCATGTTTCGTTACTTCATGTGAGGACTAAATTCTTCCATTGTTTTTCTAATTTTTTTTTTTTTTTTTATTTGGAAATTAGCTTCAACAGACAAAGACTGCAACTCTTCAGTGATTTCCATAATAATCACAAACCTTTTCTGGGCTCTCTACTTTTTGGACTTGAAATCATTGTTGATTTTTGTTGCTTCTGTGGGTACTTTGAATATATACATATATATAGCTACAAATTATATATATACATATATATACACATTAATTTTTGATAGAAATTATATTACTTAAATTAATTTAGGTTTTTGTTTTGGATTGTAATTTTAGAGAGAGTAGGAGGAAGACCCATGGCATGCTTTTACAAATTTAAAGATATTCTAGGGGCATTTTGGTCTTAAAATATAACTTATTTTCTGTATGGGCGTTTGAACTACATAGCTCGTTAACTTGGATGGAAAAGTGAACGGTACGTTTTAGTCCACCAACCACAAAGGGATTATGTAGTAATATTCGAATGTTAGGAGAATAATCCGCACATGACGCAAATTATAGAGAGTAAAGTGAAATTTGTTGTTAAAACTATTTGACTTTTTAAATATTTAAGACTATTTTAACCCTAAACTTAGATTTTCAAATAAAGCCATAATTTAATTAGATATCTATCTATTAAGCAAAAAGGGTTTTTAACCCCAAGGCCTGTGGGAGCTTCAATATCCCAATCTGAATTTTTAAAATTTTTTATTTAAAAAAAAAAAAAAAACTCAGCATTTATTGATTGGGTCAAAATCTCCTTATCAGCATTTATTAAATTTTTTTCAATCCACATGTCTTTCCACATGCCTGCATTTATTGATTTGGTCAAAATCCCCTGATCAACATTTAAAATCCCCTCATACAAATAATTATAGATATAATCTGTGTATAGTTACTGCAGTACTTTTTTCAACTTCTCTCATACACTATGTTTAGTGATAAGATTGTTAAATTATTTTTATAAAAAATCTTAAAAAACATAGTTTATATATTAAAAAAAATCTAAAACAAATATAAATATCTATAATTATTCCGTGCATAGCACGGGTGATAGGTTAGTTGATATATATCCTAATACCACAATTTAAAATAGTCAACGCTGCAGTGCATGGCGGCATAAAACTTGCAATATATAAGAGGACTTCAATTATTTTATAAGCCAAACTTGACAAGTTTCAATAAATTTTAAATATAGCTCTTATTGATATATCGGTGGTGTTAGAGATCACTAATTTAGTGGTTCTAAATCCATCATTAATGAGGTGACAAAGTAAAAAAAATATATATATAATATAAATTGTGACAGTGGGTGAAATTCACTGTCACATTACTAATGATAGCTCTAATTAAAGCCCCTATTCATTTTCCTTGATATATTAGTGGATACATTATTGACTGATACATATCATAATACTATTATTTAACCTGACGAAGGCGGCGGTGCAGGGGTGGCATAAAAAGGATAAGTCTCATATCGGACATTGCAACTCGGAAACAGAACTCTCCCACCTCTTCTTCCATCACAGCAATCCGGAAAACTCGATATAGCATCTCTAAGACAAGTATTGCAATCAGAGGTAGTTATGTCCGGTGTGCACTGCGCTAAGCCGTACAGTGTCTGAAGTGCCGAGAAATCAGCTTCTCTCGTCGCGAACTTCTTACCCGACACGCCATTCGAAGCACGTGTCGCTACATCATCCATCACCTTTCCCAACAAATTTGTAAAACGTTTTGGATCCTTTATGTTCTCCGTATTAACTAAGATATATCTGACAGATTGATCGGAAATTGAGAAGATAGATTTGTTCGAGTATCGTAACATGCACTCATCGTACCAAGTCGTAACAACCTTCGAATTGGGACAGTTTTGTACTATTTCTTTAGTAGCACTGGCCACGCAGTCTTGACAAGTTTGGGTTGAAACATCGCCACGACAGAGGAAGAGACCGTAGGCTATGTCGGGGGCCTTGAGTCCGACAGTGTAGTTGTAGAAGCCATTTATGGAGGTGGATTTGGAAGAGAGAACAGATAGGAGGGTGTTGAGGTTGGATTGGTATGGGCTGTTGGGAGTGTAAGTTGTTGTGTTTGGGCATTCAGTATAAAGGTAAGTTGGGGTTGCTTTGGTTGTTGTGAGGCTAAGCAAGCAAATTAGAATGGAAAGGAACAAAATGGTGATCAGACTCTTCATCATTGGGAAACTTTTTGGGGTTCAACACAATTTATCAAAATCAGATGTAGATATATATTGTGAGGAGAGTGGTTGAGATGGCAACTGAACCGTTGACATTGCTGTAAAGGAAATGCCGCTGGTTTTTGTGGAAAATTTGGAGAGAGACAAGATTGTGACTGATATGAAGTTGAACTTTGAACGAAAATTATTAGAGATGTGATATTATAGTGAATATTGCAAATAACTGATATTTTTACAAAATATTTATAAATTCATGAAAGAATTTAGAGAGATTGACTAATAAATCTTATATGTTGGACTTGTAATTCATATAGTCCATATTTTTCTTATAATTCATTTAGTCATTTTTGATGTGTAATGACTCATTTACCCACTATATTGGGGTGTCACATTTGAAAAAACTATACTAAGGAGTTTTTTAGTGTCATATCATATTTGCTACGTTGCAGTGTCACATTTGAAAGAAACGCACTAATTTTTTTTTTAATTTTTTATAGTGTCATCATACCCGTCACGCTAGAGTGTCACATGTCAAGTTTGGAAAAAGTGCATTAATTAATTTTTAATTTTTTTTTAGAGTGTTACATCATATCTACTACGCTATCACATTTGGAAAACGTACATTAATAAGTTTTTAGTTTTTTTGGAGTGTCACATCATATTCGGTACGTTGTCACATTTGGAAAAAATACACTAACGAGATTTTAATTTTTTGGAGTGTTACATCATATCCGTCACGTTATCATATTTGGGCCATATTGTCACATTTAGAAAAAGTACACTAATAAGTTTTTAATTTTTTGGAGTGCCACATCATACTCACCACGTTATCACATTTGAAAAAAGTACATTAAGAAATTTTTAATTTTTTTGGAATGTCACATTATACTCGTCACATTGTCACATTTGGAAGAAGTATA
Source organism: Camellia japonica (assembly GCA_030407325.1). Lineage (NCBI taxonomy): Eukaryota > Viridiplantae > Streptophyta > Magnoliopsida > Ericales > Theaceae > Camellia > Camellia japonica. Next base: position 21,197,064 of record JAPPVO010000014.1, read on the forward strand.
CTAAGGAGTTTATATATATATATTTTTTTTAGTAAAAGATTTAGAGTGTCACATCATATCCACCATGTTATTATATTTGAGAAAAGTACATTAAGAGTGTAACATAATACCTGCCACATTGGAGTATCACAATAATACCTGCCACATTGGAGTGCCATATCATACCTGTTACATTAATAAAAAAGGTATAATTGTCCACCAAAATACTACCAAAATTGAAAATAGGACCCCATGGAAAAAAATTCTTCACTAATAGGACTCAACCGATCAATAGAAAAAATTTTGGACTAATTGGAGTATTTGTTTGTGATATGAGATTTATTGATAAATATCCCAAGAATTTATAAGTTTAATTATTAAATTTGATAAACTTTTCCACCCATTTGTCATTTTTTTTTTTGAAACTTGTACTGAAGTAAAATTTTCTCATATTTTTATTAAATAAAAAAGAGAAAATTACGAGTTGGTCATTTTTCAAAATGATTACAGATTTATGAAAAAAATTACAATTTTAATTATTAAAATTTATAAAATTTACAATGAATTGTTATTATTTTTTAAAAATACCACTGATTTGTTATTTTTCTAATAAAAAAGTAAAAAGCATATAAACTAGATCATCATTGTTTTTCAACTAATTAACGAAGTTGGTACGTGGTATTATTTGTTTAGTAAAATTTTCTAGAACATTAATAAATAATTCACATACTAATACTCTTGCACAGTTTTACTATATAATTATGAAAAATGACAAATGAGTAAATAGTAAAAAAATATTTATATTTTATAATGATGTGAATTTTATGTTTACTTAGTTCAAGTTCTTCCTATGTTGCAATAATTAAAAAAAAAAAATCTATCCATCTATAATGCAATTATTTACTCATTGTACCACTGATTCGCATTTTTCTTAGATAATTAGCCCATGTGGATAATTATTGTACGGAACTTGGAACTTGGAACCATGGGATACGGTTGGCCTAGGCTATTCAGGGTGTTTTGAGAGGAGGTTAATAATTAATTTTTTAATTTTTTAAAAATATATAAAAAAATTAAAGATAATATGACTAAAAAAAATTAAACAATCAAAAAAATTGACTTTTAATTCGATGCCAAAATTGGCCTCAATCTACTGTTATAAAAGGTTTGGTATTGATATATAACGCAGCTGGAATGACTTTTTGGCGTGTTTATAATTACCTTTTCTTTAGATAAGATTTATTAATTAGTTGAGGTTGGTAATATACCATATGATCCGGCTGGCCCATTATATATATAATTTACTTTATTTTATTTTATTTTATTTATTTGTAGATAAAGAAGATGCAATTAAAATGAAAAATACTTAGGTTATATACTGTGAGGAGATAGAGTGGCTGAGATGGCAACTGAACGGTTGACATTGCTGTAAAGGAAATGCGGCTGGTTTTTGTGCACAATAATGATTTATAGTTGTAAATAATGAGTTTTAAATCTACTATTAGTGAGGTAAAAAATGAATGAAAAAAAAAAAAAGGCATAACACACTGTGGCAGTGGGTAGGACCTACTGTCACATCATTAGTAGTAGCACTAATTAGTAGTTTCAAGCATTATTGTTTTGTGGAAAATTTGGAGAGACAAGATTGTGACTGATATGAAGTTGAACTTTGAGCGAAAATTATTAGAGATGTGATATTATTTACCTAATATGATTAGTGAATATTGCAAATAACTGATATTTTTACAAAATATTTATCATTTATGTAAAAATTTATAAGTTTAATTATTAAATTTGATAAACTTGTCCACCCATTTGTCATATTTTTTTTTTATAAAACTTGTACTGAAGTAAAATTTTCTCATATTTTTATTAAATAAAAAAGAGAAAATTACAAGTTACTGATCATTTTTCAAAATGATTACAGATTTATGAAAAAAATTATAATTATAGTTATTAAAATTTATAAAATTTACCATGAATTTTAATTATTTTTGAAAAATACCATTGGTTTGTTATTTTCCTAATAAAAATGTACAAAGCATATAAACTGGATCATTCATTATTTTCAACTAATTAACAAAGTTGGTAGTATTATTTGTTTAGTAAAATTTTCTAGAACATTAATAAATAATTATAGTTTTACTATATAATTACGAAAAATTACAAATCAGTAAAACAATAAAGAAAATATTTATATTTTATAATGATGTAAATTTTATGTGTATTTAGGCCTCGTTTGGAAACCCTCATTTTTAGCCAAAAAGTCAAAAAGTTACTAAATTAGCCAAAAAACTAACAACCCATACCAAAAAGTCAAATATTTTTTTTTCTCTCTACTTTTTGCACATCTTTTCATAAAAAGCCAAAAAGTCATCCCAAACATACTAGTTTTTTTTAGCTCATATTTTAGCCAAATAACCAAAAAATTACTAAATTAGCCTGTTCCCAAACGGGGCCTTAGTGCAAGGTCTTCCTATGTTGCAATAATTTAAAAAAAAAAAAAAATCTATCTATCTATAATGCAATTATTTACTCATTGTACCACTAATTCGCATTTTCTTTAAATAATTAGCCCATGTGGATAATTATTGTACGGAACTTGGAACCCCGACTATGGTTGGCCTAGGCTACGCATGGTGTTTTGAGATGTAGGTTAAAAGGTTATTTTTAAAATTTTTTTTTAAAGAAAATATATTTTTTAAAAAATAGAGAGCTAATATGACTCAAAAAAGTCAAATAGTCAAAAATTGACTTTTAACCCAATGCCAAAATAGGCCTCAATCTACTTTTATAAAATGTTTGGTATTGATATAGAATAAAAATTGAGAGTTCTAATTTTAGAACTCTAAAGAGAATTTTAGTGATGTGGCAAGAAATGAGACCTACATATGATGTGATGTGTGTGTCTATGTTTTTGTTTTGTTTTTTTTTTTTTTTTCTCTTCCCACATCACTAAAGCTCTTTTTAAAGTTTTAAAATTAGAGTTCTCTATCATTGTTGATTGATATATGACTCAGCTGTAATGACTTTTTTGACGTGTTTATTAATTATTATTATTATTATTTTTTAGACTGGATTTATTAATTAGTTGAGTTTGGGAATATGCCATATGATCCGCCTGGCCCATTATATATATAATTTGCTTTATTTTATTTTATTTATTTTTAGATAAAGAAGAAGCAATTAAAAAGAAAAATACTTAGGTTATAAAATTGAATATTAAGTTTATGTGTTAACTCAATTACAAAATTATTAATGATTAGTTTTATAATTTCTTTTAGGGTTAATTACACACATGGTTCTAAAGTATTCGTTTTGTTACGCTTTAGTTCCCAAACTTTTTATTGTTTTACATTGATCCCTAAAATACGTGATTTGTTACATTTTGGTACCTGGCAGCTGTAGTTTTCAAAAATAATATACAAGAAGAGGTATTTTCATATTTTTATCCAAAAAAATGCAGTAAAATTAAAAATGGAGATCAAAATATAAAAAAATTACATACTTTAGAGACTAAATTAAAACAAAATTAGAGAAGGATGTTTCACTAATTTTCTCTATTTATAAACCCAAAAACCAAACTTTTTATTGTTGCATTTTTGGAAGCAAAAACACCAGTAAAAAATAACCTTTTAGTAGTTTGTCTGCTTCATAAGTTTTATTTTTTAGGATAAATTACAAACATACCCTTTGAGATTTACTTAAATTACAAATTACCCTCTGTAATTTTAAAAATTACATTATACCCCCTTAAAGTTTCTAATTTCATAATAACAAATAGGTCTTTTTATTAATAAATCATCAAGTTAATTAACAGTTTTAATAATGTTAAAATTTTATTTCAATTAATAATTCAAATAATTTTATATTGTATAAGTGAACAGTTATAAATTTTACTTTTTCAATTAATTTTGTTAAATAAAAATTTAACAGGGAGATATTTATAATTTTTCAATTCATAAAAACAATTTATATTTCAAATAAATTTCAGAAAGTGTATTTATAATTTACCCTATTTTTTATATACATACTTATTTTTTTAAAAGTCAAAATAAATAAATAAATAAGTGAACATTTGTTTACCATTAACATGTTGCATTAATGGAGCCTCTGAGTCAAAACTAATAAACATGCGTTTGAAAGTTCTTTGTTCTTTCTTATTCATTTTGGAAAAGGAGTAGTGCTACCGAACCCCACTGACCACTCTCAGTGAGGTGTCGGCTTTCCATTGACTGAAAAAAAAAAATAATAATTTTTTTCCTCCAATCAGAGAGGACTCCAGTACCCCACTGGGTCCAACGCATTTCCTTCGAAAAGTAGTGGGCATGTAATTATTCAAACTGCTTGACAAAAAGAAAATAGACAATTCACGCCCGCCACTTCTTTCGATGAAAGTCAAAGAATATTCCGTGCTCTAGAATTCGGATAACTAACAGGATTATCTTAAATTTATTTAAAAAATTAATGTACAACTTAGGAGCAGTTTGGCAACAAGTTTAAAAAGTCAATTTTTTAATTTTTAACTTTTTAATCAAAGAGGCCCGTTTTTTTGTCAAAAAAATCTCCAAAAAAGCTAAAAAATAAAAAAAATCAACTTTCTAAAACATCACTACATTCAATTTATACCTGAGCTCTATCAAAAACTCAATATATATCAATCACATTTCACAATTTTGAACCAATTTCCTCGTAAATTTTCTAGGACCGTAACCTTAGTCTAACTGAAAAAAAAAGATGACTCGAATTATTAGAAAAGACTATCACGTGCAGATGCACATTATAAAAAATAGGGAAAATTATTTAGAAGTCCTATTAGGGAGACTTGTGCTACATTTGGTCCCACAAAAAAACTTATGTTCCCATAAGTCCTATGAGAAGTTTCTTGACATATTTACCCTCAATATTAGTTGTTAATATCATAATTAATAATAAAACCATATATAGGGAAATTGATATAAACGTAACGTAACGTGACACCTACATAAACGTAACGTGACACCTATACGTAACGTGACATCTACATAAACGTAACGCGACATCTACATAAACGTAACGTAATGTGACACCTACATAAACGTAACGTGACATATCTACATAAACGTAACGCAACGTGACACCTATATAAACGTAACGTAACGTGACACCAATATGAATGTAACGTGACACCTACATAAACGTAACGTAACGTGACACCTATATAAACGTAATATGACATTTATATAAACGTAACGTAATGTGTCACGTTACGTTTCGCAAACTTAATAAGTTTTTATTTTTTTAATCCGTTTGTTTTGAAATAGATATATAATCTTAATATATTTTATTTTGTATTATTAATTATAAAATTTTAAAAATTATTTATTTTTGAATTTTTTTATTTTTTTTATATAAAAAATTAAAGAAAACATAGACATTTAAACATAGGCATTTATTTGACGATGACGACGACGTTGTTGGCAGCTTCTGTAGAATTGCAATTGAAAAATAAGGAAGTTCATTTCTCAATGCTTGAAAGGACAAATAAAATAAATATTTAACGCTTGCATGAAAAAATAAAAAAAATAGCCTCCAGGTGCCGTCACTTTGGTGCCGGTGGTATTCCCTAAAATTATCTCAGAGTGGATGGAAAACTTGACATTAGAACCATTATCTTGCTTTCCATTCGGATAGGAGAGAGAACGGACTATGACGGCGAAGAAGCAGATTGATATCAATTCGGTGGTTGGGAGTGAGAGAGAGAGGGGAAGGTGTGAAAATGAGGGGTAAAAAGATTAGGATCTTGTGGAATATATTCTTATGAAAATAGGACTTGAGGCTCTATAAGAAATTACACAGGACTTAGTCTAGCATAAGGTTCTGAAAAAGGACTTATAAATAAGTCTCCCTAAAAAATATATATTTTTGCAATACAAATTTTTTTATTTTTTATTTTTTAATGAATTTTTTTGAAAAAATTACTCATAAATTTAATATAGGAAAATGTTACTCCATTCGTCCTAAGTTTTTTTTATTAGACTAATTAGCCTTGTTTGTTTTTGGTATGTTGTCGTGGTTTGATTCGTTGGGTTTGGGGCTTACTTTTTTACCCTTGTTTGTGATTTTATTTTATTTTTGCTGGTGTGTGGGATATGGTAATGTTATAACATTACTATTTCTTGTAGGAGGAGATTAGGTGGACTGATTTGGAAGTTTATAATGTTACCCAACTGATGTTTATTTGCTAGCGTGGAATTGGTGTTTATTGCTTAGTATTGTTCGTGGGGGATTTTTGCTTGATTCTGGGTTTGTGGGATTGAAGTGGTGTGTGACTTCTTTGTAGGTTGGTGTTCTTTTCATTTCTTTGCTTTTGATTGGCTGAACCATGGTGTTCTGTGAACATATACATTAATATTTTTATTTCTTTTCGAATTCCAACGATGGGTGATCGTGATCATATACATTAATATCGTTCATATTTCCATTGAATGGTGTAGTCGTGATGGTGTCCTCATTTTTTTTTTTTTGGTCTCCCAGGGTATCCTCCGCCGACTGCGGAGACTAATCCCTTCGCTGATTGTAGGCACCTCGAAGGGTGGAACAGCTGGCCCAGAGATTTAAGGCTGCTCCATGCCCAAGGCGGGAATCGAACCCCCGACACTTGGTTAAGGGAGGAGTCCTTACCACTCCACCACACCCCCTGGGTTGATGGTGTCCTCATTTTTAACACACCACAATAGATTATGAGGATATGGAATTGATATGATGATATATTTTTGTATTTTTCTTTTTCGTTGTGTTAATTTCGTGGAAATTCAACATTGCGATATATGTGAGGTTGCAACCGTGTAATGCATAAGTGACATTCCGTCGATTGATTCTGCATAGACTGACCATGCACCTTTATATGTTCGTAAATATGTGCGTGTAATGGTGTTTTTTTTTGGCAAGTATGGAGTTTGCAGTGTTACTATTGTGTACGTTCGCGCAGACAAATGCAACCCAACATGCTTGTGTTCGATGTAGTTGCAAAACACAAACTCAAATTGTGGAAAAGATGCACCCTACTGCTGGGCTATAAATGTTATTGTGTACCTAGTACCATGTTCGTATCAACTACGTTACGGCATTCACCATGTGTCCCTTGTTATCAACAAATGCTGTTATGGTGTGAGTATCAACTACATTATAGCATTAACCATGTGTTCCTCACCACAATGGGTGGCTGAAATTCACGTTGGACTAAGGGTCATATTGGTGTTTATAGCACCCATTTTGTGGGGGAGGGTGGGACCACGAAAGCATAGTTTATGTAGTCATGCTTGAGTGCAACTTAATTGCAAAACACAAACTCAAACCGTGGGAAAAAATGCTCACTTTATGTAGTCATGCTTGTGTGCAACTTGATTACAAAACACAAACTCAACCGGTGGGAAAAAATGCACACTGCTGTAAGCTGTAGATGTTGTGTAGCTAATACCATGTAATAAAATTCATTCATTCTAATGTGTGTCACTGTAACACCAACGTAAACAATCAACCGTTTGTGATTGTCAATTTGATTTCCCATTAATGGACAACAAAATGCCAACGTCCAACACCGTCGTTGTTAGATAATTTCGCACTATTTCGCACTATTCAATACATGTCAACGTTCAATCTAAAACTGGTCTTGCTAAATTAATGGATGTTGTTTTCTTCTTTTTGAATGGCAGTTGTGCTTGCCGTCTCATTGCCAATCGTGTTGATGTCTGTACCGAAGATTGCGATCACGATCGATGCCTGTAATAATATTAAGAGCACCAAATTAATATATTGGGAATACAATACACGCTTCCGCAAATACATGGAATATTCACATTTTAACACAACAATGCCACATGACAAAAACAAATTTAACACATCACAACACGGTTACACCTCGTACTTTCATCACACCACAATACCGTTACACAATAATAACAATTCCGATACAAATGGTGAACACCGAATGTTAACAACAATAGTTACACATCAGGTATGTTACTAAGATACCGTTTGTTTTTAGAGGTAGAATAGAGAGGATTCGTAGTGAGGGAATTGTTAGTGAGGGGATTAAGTAAAATTGTGTTTGTTTAGATGATAGTTGTTGGTGTAGGGATTGTTAAATTATTTTTATATAAAATAAATATAAAATAATAAAAACAAATAAAAAATATAAAAACATTAAACATTAATGTTCAAAAAAAATGTCCAACATGTAAAAAATAAAAAATAAAACAAATCAAACTATGATTTTTACTTAACAAAAAAATACAAAAAATTAAACATTAATGTTCAAAAAAAAAAATGTCCAATGTGTAAAAAATAAAAAAATAATTAAAAAAAAAAGCCCGAAGAACTATTTCCTAATACCAAGTCTCAAGTCTCTATCCTAATCCCTTCCCTAAGGCCCATCCTAATTCGGAGAGAGATTAATCTCCTCTCCATCTTCCAAAACAAACACAACATTAGTAGGTCTCATCTTCATTTCAATCCCTGTCACGCCCAAAAATTTGGACAATTAAATATTAAAGTAGAACTAAACCCAATCAATATTACATCATCCAAATCCTAGGAGTGAAACAAAAAACTAAAAGCCAACCAAACCATCCACCATAATTTCATAACTAACCAATACCTCCAATATTAAAGTAACAATAAATAGTCAAAATAACTTAAATAATGTACAGTTATAAACTATGCCAAATTATCCCAATACTAAAGTAAAAATAATAATAATAATAATAAATACATAAACTAATATCAACCCTAAGCTCAAGAAAACAAAATAAATCCAAGAGACATATCCAACAACTATAGTTATTTCACGTCACCACCGTAGCCCCAACTAATCCTGCAAAAGAAGCTCGGCTGCGCTTAAACAGAATGCACCCGAGTTGCCAAAAGACAAAACGGGTCAGTATATAGGTATATTGGTATGAGTACAAGATTTAACACCCACGTGTCCACCAGACACAAACAAAAATACATTTAATTCTTGTTGCGGGACAAGACAAGTAGTTCCAACCGCACCGAGATGAAGGGTTAGTTTCCCACGATACGGTGTCATTTAATTTCTTGCCCCTACACAACTAAATATAAATTGAGTGTAAAATAAAAAAATAAAAATAAAAATAAAAATATGGTGGGTTAGTCCTGCATAAAAAGTTAGCAAGACCCATCATTCTGCAAAAAAAAATATAAAGTTAATATAATTCAATCATAAGTAACTTGCTGAAGAAGTATAAAAATGTATCGTTTCATACTTAAATAATTCGAATTAACGAAAACTAAAAGAACAAAAGTTGTACAGAATCAAATTTCCTAAAAGGTAGTGCAGACGAATTTAGTAGAAACTGAACAGGTGGAGAGAAAAATTAATAGAAAATCCTAAACAAAATTCGATCGAAAAATCTGGAATTGAAAACGAAAAGAAACTGCTATAAGATGAATTTTTTGGAAAAGTTCAAAACATGAAAAGTGTGCAGAATAATATTTTACTTCAGTTTACGCGAAACCAATAAAAATGAGCTCGTTTCATAGGTTAAAACAGCATCTAAAGTCTTTACTGTTAAAATAAATAAAACTATTGTAACCAAGATCATCCGATTACAAGTTCTAATCAATTTTTTTAATAAAAAGTTAAAACATAAAAGTTGTCTAGAATCACGTATACATGCATCTGCTCAAATTTCATAATTTATCAAGGTCATTTACAATTTTTCAAGATGTACAAATCAACACAAATCACACTATAACAATAAACTCATAATTAAATTATTTGTACCTTAATTCCACCACTTCGGCCCTTCACTTCTGGCCTACATATATATCCCATGTGCCTCCCGTATGCCTAACACCGCGCTAAAGCTAAACTTGCACGGAGATATCGTTCCGAGTTTGACCCACACTCCCTAGATGGTTAGCATATACGTATGCGCGTAAATCAAAGCACTCGTCTACTTATGAGAACGAGACAACAATATATATATACACAATCTCTCATCTACTCATGAGAACAAACATAATAATGTCAATAATCTTCATTTTTTTTATACACTATTTCTCACAATCACTCAAATAAAACAACAATCCATGGAGTCATGGTGGAGTATAAAGAATTTATCTATAGGTTCCTAATTAATTTTAATTTCATGTATCTATGAGTGTGATTACATTCACAAAATAAATATATACAAAAATCATAAACCTTGCATACACAACTAACTAAAGTAATTAAAATCAAACCATCATCTTCACACAAATACCATATCAAACCAACATCAATTATATATATATAAAAATAAATAAAAACAACGAAATAAACATAAATAAAGGGAAGTGTGTTTTGTACTCACAATATTTTTTTAAAGATTAAAAAAATATTTAAAAAATTAATGAAGCCACCAAAACAAAACCCTAACCTTTTTTTTTTCTTTCCTCTCATCTTTCTCTACTTGCCGCCGTCTCCCTGTTCTCTTGAAAATTCACTTTAGTGATTCAATCCAGGTCTAACACATTATACCTAAGTCTAAGTATATTATAACTTAATTGACTATTATATTTATATTATAAAAATACAACATAAATGCAATATATATATATATATATATATGATATATATTTTATCAATATATAAACACCTTTTTTTTTTATAAACAATATAAATATATCAATATTCGGATTAATTACCTATAATTAAATAACACATTAAATTAATTAAATACCACATTAAATTCTCATGTAACCACACAATTAATAAAGTCAAAAATATAATAATAATAATATAATAATAATAATAATAATAATAATAATAATAAAATAAATAAATAAATAAAGACTTACAAAAAATTAGGGTCACTACAATCCCAATCCTCCATATATCTTCCAAAACAAATGGGGCCTAATAGTATGCCATTGTCCACTATGTGACTACACATTACATGGCCACCAAAAACAATAACTACTAATGGACTCACAACACCTACCGCACTCACAAGATCACTCTTTCCACCCACCGCACACCCAAAATGCAATGAACATCCAATCTTCGTAGAAATGGATGTCACACAACAATCGGCAAAGCCTACTACAATTGCCACGACGTTCACAACGTACACTGAACTGAACTCCCTCAAACACACCTAAACTACATGATTCTCATCAAATACTTTCCCACCCACATTACGCCACGCCAATGCACCCACATCACATAATATCGGCAACTTCGAACTCAATGTTGACGTGCGACAACTATGCCACCACTAACCACTATCACCCCAACAAAACGATATTACAATACACACAGTTCAGAGATGTGAATAACAATTCACAATTACACATGACTAACTATTTATGCCACTAATAATACTATCAAATATCTGAATACACACCCTCCATAAACAGGGGACCACATTGCACATTACATCAATACCAACATAACCAACACAGACAGCACGCTCGTCAAACAACATCACAACCCGAAAAAAAAAAAAAAATCACATTCAGTGGCACACCCAATAGTTACAAACATCAAGCACACACTCACATGTAATGGTCCCCCACCCACATTTACACACAAACAATAAGACAAACACAAACAACCCAATCATAACAAACACCCCCATCACTACTACACCAAATTGCAAATGGCCCCCAATGGATTTCTGAAAATAACACCCACGAATACATTATCACAATTAACATCACATAATAGGGGCCACTATTTGACCCTACCATTAACATAACTCGACACCCAACCTGCCCTTACCCATATCACACTTAAACATTACAAATTGGCACACAATGTACACATTAACATTACAACACATCACAATGCCATCCACCCAATCTTTAGAATCAAACGTCAACGACACAATTTCACAATTACGTAACAAAAAAACCAAACAACACATCAAGAAAATACATACTTATTGCCATGGGGGCAATCAATAAACACCGATGCCGCTGGTGGTAGCTGTGGAACACACTGTGAGATGATGGACAAAATCACGAAATGGCCCAATGACACGACGGCCGCAATGTATTTGTGAGGAGGGTTTCAACAATCTAGGGTTTTTGGGAGAGAGGGGAATGGAATGTTAATTGGGGAATGAACATTAACATAACAGTGATACACACAAATTGACTGTCTATCATCGCCGTAAAATCGGAATCAACATTGAGAACTTTCCATATTCACCTTCCCGTTTTGATTGTGCAAGAGGGAAACCAAAACCCACAACAATATGGCTTTGGCCATTTTGGTAAATTTAACATCAGGTAAAACCCATATTTACCCTCATAATTCACTACACAAGCTTTTCAAAACATGGGCTCAAATGTCTTTAACATTAAAATGGGATTGATTCGTCTATAAAAAAAAAAAAAAAGCAGAACTATATGGTTCAACATTTCTTGATTTGGGGTTTAATGGTGCTTTACTCAAGTTTTTTGAATAACTTCAAGGACTGTAGATTATAATTTCTTTATTCATAACTTTTATCACAAATATCATAACTTTTTTTTACAATATGCACACTTTTGAGAGTACACGTTATAATATCATTTTCCTTTCATCTATAAAATTCTTTATTTTGCTTTTAATTCTGACTCCTTTTTATTATACGCTTCCTTGCATCAACCTACCACTACCAATAACCACTATAATGCGTTTGAGTTCGGCTAAATTACATGTGGGCTCAAATTAAAGATAGTTTTGTTAATGAGGGTTGTTAATAAAAATGATTAATGATTTGTACACTGAATTTGTCCCAATGAGTCTTTTTTTGGAAGAGACTCCCATGCACGAGTCTCTTCCCAAGAAGAAACTCATTCGGACAAATTTGGACTAAACAAATTTGGTGAATGTGGTAGTACTGAATAAAAAACACATAATGTCATAATATCAATTATTCCAATATGTATTTTGCATATTTTAAAATATATTTACATAGTTTTATTTATTATTTACACAATTCAATATATTTTATAAATATTTTTAACAACAGAATTAACCATTGTTTTTAGCATTTCTCATTAAAGATATCATTCAGTCCCATTCCATCTTATGGCAAAAATATCTTGTTTTCGTTGTTTGTTGTTCTTTCTCTTTTCTTTTGAGAGGGGGAGTTTACCCTATTCACCTTTTTTTTTTTTTTTAGATGGCCAAAATAAATAGGAACAAGGAAAATAATCAAAGAGACGTCTCCCTCCTAACGAGGGAGCGTAAAGAAAGTGGAACCTCCTCCAGCCAGATGGAAAAATCGTCCAGAGCAAACGCCATCCGAGCGAGACAATGGGCTACTGAATTCCCTTTCCTCTTTATATGCTGAACAACCCAGGAATGGAATCTGGGCAGCAGAGATTTTGCCTGCTCCACAAAATGCCCAAATGAAGCCAAGGACTTCAAAACGGAGTGAAAGGCACGAACTATCATTAGCGAGTCATCTTCAAGAACTATGTGGTAGAGCCCCAGATCCAACGCGAATTGAATAGCAGCAAGCGCTGCAAAGGCCTCGATGCAATCCACCTCATCGTGACACTGTTTGGCTGACATGGCAGCAATAACAGCACCCGTATGGTCCCGAACCACAATCCCAACACCAATAAAGCCGTTAGCAACGGAGCAAGCCCCATCAAAATTAGCTTTAACCAGCCCTTCCGCAGGAGGAGTCCAACGAATTGGCAGGAGAACTTGCTGCGACACTCGAACACGAGTCTGGACTGCACAAACTTCTTGATAATATTCAGACGCATACCGAGCAAGCTCCACCTCAGTTTGGGCCGTGTTATTGAACACCACTTGGTTGCGATGTGTCCAGATGCACCAGCACATTACCCAAAACAACTCCCCCGTTACTAAATCGACAGATGAAATGAACTCGAAAATCCAGTCGAACAAAGTCCTAACCCGTTTTCGGTGAGCAACCAGCGCAAGACTGCTGCAGGCCCACACCTTTTTGGCAAAAGGGCAGTCGAAAAAACAGTGGTGAGTGGATTCAGGAGCCTGATGACAGAGACCACAATCATCAGTAGTTAAAACCTTCTGAGTCCGTAAGTTAGAGCGCATTGGCAAAATTTCCAAACACAGTTTCCAGCCGAAAACTTTAATCTTACCAGGGATCCTCATATTCCAAAAGCTCTTCCACAAACCAGCCCGAGCCTGCCCACCATTCGACGACGAAGCATGCTCAGATCGGCTGTGGATACCCATCTCAAGATGGTATGCCGATTTAACCGAAAACTGTCCCTGTTAGGTATAATGCCATACTAATATGTCCTCCGCCAACAACGGACAGATAGGAATCAATTTAATAAGCTCAATCTCAGAGGGGGGGAAGCAAGCACCAAGCACTCCCTCATCCCAATTCCCCACATCATGATCAATCAAAGCACTTACTTTAGCATCAACGCCCAGGTAAGAAGGAGGGGTGCAGATTTTGAAGGAAAAAGGCCGCGGAACCCATTTGTCCTACCAAATGCGGATTTGAGCCCCATTGCCCACGCGCCAACGTAAACCTTCCAACAAGAGAGAACGCGCATTCCAAATACTCCTCCACGAAAAGGACGGACTGGCCCCCAGAGGTGCATCAAGAATCGAGCACTGTGGGTAATATTTGGCTTTCAGAACCTGGGCCACCAAACTATTCGGAAATTGAAGGAGTCTCTAAGATTGCTTAGCCAGCAAAGCTTTATTGAAAGCCACAATAGATCGAAATCCCATCCCGCCTTCAGGCTTCACCTTACAAAGGGTTGGCCAACTGCACCAGTGAATCTTGCGCCATTCCTCACGTTGACCCCACCAGAATCGTGCAATCATGCCACTAATCTCACGGCACAGCCTATCCGGTAATTCAAAATAGGACATTATATAAGTGGGGATAGCTTGAGCGACTGCCTCAATAAGAATTTCTCGGCCCACTGCCGATAAAAATTTTTCCTTCCAACCATTAAGACGCTGCCACACTTTATCCTTTATATAACCAAACACTGCCTTTTTTGACCGACCCACAACAGATGACATCCCCAAGTATTTCCCACTAGTCACCAATTGGCCCACACCCGCTACAGCTGAAAGACGAACCTGCTCCTCCAGCCGCACATTCGGACTGAAGCATATCCCGGATTTGTCAAAATTCACCCGTTGCCCAGAGGCCAATTCATATTTCCGTAACATAGCTTGAACGGTATGCAACGACTGGTCAGTCGCCTTAGCAAACAACAAACTATGACTTTACTAACACAACGACAACTTCAAGAATTTTTGTTAGCGGTGTCATTCAAAAACTTTTGGAAAAATTATTAACACACCTTCTGAAATTTATTTAAATTATAAATTATTTCATGTGGTTTTAGAAATTATATTATGCACCCTAAAGTTTATAATTTCATAACAAATAGGTCTTTTATTAATAAATCATTAAGTTAATTAACAGTTTTTAATAATGTTAAAATTTTATTTCAATTAATATTTCAGATAATTTTATTATTTGTATAGGTGAACAGTTAGAAATTTCACTTTTTTAATTAATTCTATTTAATAAAAAATTCTAACAGAGAGGTATTTGTAATTTTTCAAACCACAGGGGGCAATTAGTATTTTAAGCAAACCTCAGAGTGTGTATTTGTAATTTACCCAAATCTTTTTAATATCATTCACTTTATTTGATTGTATTTTTTGTTATTTGTTTTCCATTTTTTTTTTTGGGACAAAATACCAAAATTTGTTGAATTCTTCAATTTTTGTGTTTTGGAAAACAAAGTGCGTTGCAATTTTTAAAAACAAATTGTCAACTAAATAGAGTGATTTTCATTTTCACTTTTTTGTTTTTCATGTTTTCAAGGAAAAAATTTAAAATTTAATAACACTAAGTTAGTATTATTTTGTATTAAAGCAAACATATTTTGAAAATTCAAATAATGTTTCTAAAGAAAGAGTAGTAATTGAATTTATTTATTATTTATGTTTTTGGGACAAAGTACACAACCAATTTACATGTAGTTAAAAAAAAAATGACATCAAATTGCGACTCTATATAATTGAGATCTTAATTTGAACAAACCCCATCAAATTTCGAAAGAATTTGTATTAGCACACACAATTACTCAATAA
Source organism: Camellia japonica (assembly GCA_030407325.1). NCBI lineage: Eukaryota > Viridiplantae > Streptophyta > Magnoliopsida > Ericales > Theaceae > Camellia > Camellia japonica. The sequence goes on from JAPPVO010000014.1 coordinate 21,213,157, forward strand.
ATGAAACCCGTAATATAAATCAAAACTGGATGTGTTTTTTATTTTTATATTTTATGACAAAATTCATTTTACTCCCCTATGATATAACCTAATAGTGCTTTACCCATGTCTTTTAAAAATAGCCACATACCTCTCATATAGCTTTGGACTAAAATGCTACATTTTTATTTTCCATCCAAATTAATGGAGAGTGTGTTTCACATGCCCATTTTGAGAGTAGGGAAGAAAAAAAAAGGGTCCAGCTTGTCTCCAGCTGGGGATCAAGACTAGACCCTCCGGTCCCCTCTGTGGGCCACTTTTGGGCCCTGCTTCAATGATCCAAACCGTTACATTTTAGGATTCATCGAATACATTATCCCTGTAAAAAATCAAGTTGACCAGATAACGGCAACTATATGTTTGAATAAGTTTTATATGAACGTTTATTTTTCACCGTCTATTTTTTCTTATACAAAATTGATTCGAACACGTAGTTGCTATTATTTGATCGACTTGATTTCTAACAAGGAGAATGTATTCGATGAATCCTAAAATGTGAAAGGTTCGAATCATCGAAGCGGGACCAAAAAGTGAGCCCACATAGCGGACTAGAGGGTCCAGTCTTGATCTCCAATTTGAGACAAGTTGGACCAAAAAAAAAAAAAAACCAAACTAGTCAAAGTTAAATTTCAATGTACGAAACTACCATGTTTTACCTTTTTTAATCTACATATCTTATAGAATAACATACTAAATTAAACATACATACATACATATATATATATATATATATATATATAAAATTAAATTAACATAAAAGAAAATTAGTGAAATATCTCTCTCTAACTTTAGATAGTAGATGACCAATATGTTTTTTCTTATTAGTTAACGTCTCTCAATAATTTTATTAGAGAAATTCCAGCTCGTCACAGTGAAATTTCTCTGTAAAAATATTAAGGGATCCTAACTATTATAAAAATATTGTATGTCATTTATCTTATAAAATTTTATTATCAAGGATCTTAAACTAAAATCCCTTAACACAAATACCTTAATTTATTATTATTATAAAAATTTATCATCAAACGACTTTAGTCTAATTTTACATTTTAAAATAAACTTAAACATATATATATAAAATTAAATCATAAATTAAACTAAACACATTAATTTATTACCATAAAATTATCTTATTTAATAATATTTTAAGTTAAACATATACATATATAACAAATTAAATCATAAATTAACGTAAATAACTTAATTTAGTACCATAAAATCTTAATCTAATTTTTAATTTCTAACCTAATTTGTTATTTAATAACATTTGAAATTAAAAATATTCACATATATATATATATAATAAATTAAATCATAAATTAATTACAGTGTATATATAGATAGGGTATATATACGTATATATATCATAATATCTAATTAAAATTAAAAATTAAGTTTTTTTAAAAAATATTTGGGAAACTCTAGTTTCTTACATATTTTTGTGTTATGACTTTAAATTTATTTTTTTTTTTGGACTTAATCATGGAGGTAAATTTATTTATTTATTTATAAACAAAACCAAAATTAGAAAAATAAAAAGACAAAAAGGGTATAATTATCTTTTTATTGTTAACATTAACAGTGTTGAAGTTGCATTTTAATATAAAAAGTGCTATTAAGTTATACAATAACTAGGTAAAATAGAATTTTTTTACCCTTATTTTTAATAGAGAAATGAATTGTCATTACCTTTAGCATTGGACGGTACAAGCCACTTTTCCAGTGGTCACAACTATATGAATTATCATATATTTACATATATATATATATATATATATATTTTTTTTCTATGTTACAGAGATTAGTTCAATTTACAATCACAACACACAACAAAAAAATCACAGCAAGTGACAACCATTTAGCATTCACCGTGGCGATATGCTAGAAACAGTGGCTTGATTGTTTACAAAATGATCTGTGGATGAAGGTGGTTCGATATGAACAACCCTGCCAATAGAAAATGCAGGTTGATTTGGTTCAGGAAGTGTTGCTGATTTACTTCCCAACAAAACCACCACAGATGACATATTGGGTCTATCTTCCGGATCTTCTTGGACGCACAGAAGCCCAATATGGATACATCTTACAACTTCTGCCACGGGGCATGACCCCGCCAACGATGGATCTAAAAGTTCTACTTCTTTTCCTTCATTCCATAGTCGCCACGCCTGTAAAATAGCATTGTTTGAAGTTAAATGAGCTATTGTCACGTTCTAGTTATCTGAGTATTTGTAATTGAAAAGGGGGTTGAAAAAACATACATAAGCAAGGAGTGTCTGAGCATGTTCTGTAAGGTAAAATCCACTGTTTCTTTTCCCACTAATGATCTCCAGCAAGATCACTCCGTAGCTGAAAACATCAGATTTAACAGAGAATAATCCACCCATTGCATACTCGGGAGCCATGTATCCACTGCATCAAATATGATCATTATTGTATCCTCTTTTCAATCAAAATATGTAGATTCAATGAAGGATAACCGAAAGAGCAAGGCTTTCAATAGCATCGGGTCAAGATTGGTATTGGTCACGATCAATATCAAGTGCAGTAAGCGATATGCATCGAGAATCAGGTATAGTCAAAAATAGCTTTATAGGGCTTTATATATAGGGCTTGAACCAATATGTACTGGGATTTGGAGTTGGGCTTTATATATAATACGTGTGTAATTTTCATTCATTAGTATTGGAAGGGCTGAAACTTAATACCTATCAACTGGTATTTAAAACTATAAGAAAGAATAAACTTACTATGTTCCTACAACTCTTCTGGTGTTAGCCGTATTTTGGTTTTCACCAAAAATTCTTGCCATTCCAAAATCTGATATCTTAGCAACCATTTCTTGATCCAATAGAACATTATTAGGCTTTAGATCTCTGTGTATGATTTTAAGCCTTGAGTCTTCGTGCAAATAAAGAAGTCCCCGAGCAATCCCAAGAATAATGTTAAGACGTATATCCCAATGAAGTTCTGCACGTTTCTCTGAATCTGAAATCATATATAAAATCAAAGCTACCTGAGATAATGTTTTTTTTTTTTTTTGGGTTCATTTTCTTAGCTATATTGAGCAGCAAGTAAGTCTAAAAGATACGAGAACAAACCAAATATGAAGAGATCAAGACTTTTGTTCGGCATGTACTCATATATGAGCAACTTTTCTTCTCCCTCTATGCCACAACCCACAAGCCTCACAAGGTTCTATGTTGAAGTTTTGCTATTAGTATGACTTCGTTCTTGAACTCCTCTAATCCTTGCCAAGATTTCCTCGATAGCCTTTTAACCGCTATTTCCTTGCCATCGGACAGGATACCCTACAAATTTCGGTTGAATATTTATTTAATATCAACTGATATGATGCGTATAGAGATTTTGAATAACTACTAATGATATTTACTGATATATCAGCTATTATATGACCGTATCACTAATACTATACATGTCTCGATACTACTATCCAGAACCATATGGATGACTGCATAATTGATCATATTAAACAGGGAAGAAGCTGTTACCTTGTAAACAGTGCCGAACCCACCTTTTCCAAGCTTATTTGAATCAGAAAAGTTGTCTGTGGCTGCCTTTATAGTAGCCAACTCCACGAAAGGCAGTTCCTGAGAACTGACAAATTCACCATCTTGATTAATGTCAACACTAGGTGGGTTTGCCAATTGATGTAACAATGTACTTCGGCTTTTTTCCTCATCTGCATTGCAGGAGAATCTTCTGTTAATGGTAGTTATTACATTGATATGTGAACGTAGCTTGTTGGTACTTAAGCATTTGGACAACAATAAGGGGTTGTTTGGGATGATCTAAATAAGTGTACTTTTTGTCTTTTTACGAAAAGATGTTCAGAAAGTAGAGAAATGATGTGATGGAAAAAAGATAAAAAGATGGATTATATAGGGGATGCCAAACCACCCCTAAGTCTTCAAATACAGAAACAAAATACAAAACCGCGGACACAGTCCAATTTTGTGTTTGGTTTTGGTGTTCTTAAACTTATTGTTTTGTAAATTTACCCTTTCGTGTTCGGTTGCTTCGCAGAAGCCGAATAACACAACAGCCAGCAGCAAGACCTACGACAAGCACAGATGTTGTCGCACCGGCAACTAGTATAGCCACCTTAATCTTCTTTCTGTTCCCTGTTTGTTTAGGCAAAAAACCTTATAAACAATAAAATTTTTATGACAATAAACTTGTTTGGGAAATTTTATTGAAACGCCCTTTTGACGAAAAGTTTTTAAAATCATTCTGGCCCAAAATTTAAACCATATGGGAGTAATATGTGCAAAATAGCAATGATTTTAGACAAACAATATGGTTTTCTTGTTTTCTTCAAGTATATGTAAAGCATAGACAAAGTGGCTAATTCAAATCCAATTTCCTTACCATTGACAGTACTTTCGTTGTAAAACTGGTATAGCTGAAACCTCATGTTGCAGAATCTGCTGAAAACAGTACCGCCTTGGCGATAATTACAGCACCCATCAAGTTCTACAAAATCAAAATTCAAACAAGTTCTACAGTCATTTTGAGAGATGTCTCTTGTGCACTGTACAAGCCCATAAATCGTTTCATTCGTCGAAATTTTGGTTTTATCAGTAGCAAACATGAGGTTAGAAGGATTGAATGCAGCTTGATTGGAGAGTGTATTCATGAAATCCTTCAAAACTACAACAAAACCATCACGGCCCAATATATTTTTCTCATCTTTATTCGAGTCAGGAAATATTGCAGTATAGGCATCCCAGGAAGAGAAAGGCCGGTATGAGTACTGAACTTGACAGAATTCATGCCATATAATTGCATTTTGGGTTGGACACACTGTCATGATCTCTTGGCTTGCATTCTGAACGCAATCCCGACACACTTCAGGAGTGACATCCCCTCTGCAAAGTGCTTTCCCATAAACTTGATCAGTACTGTTTCCGAATACAGTGCTGTTGAAGCCTTGACTTAGAGGAGTGTTCGACCATAGAGACTCAAGAAGGCTCTTGAGATTGTTCCCAAATGGGCTATTTTGCGTGTAATTAGTGGGACTAAAATCACAAGACGTGTAATTAGGTTCTGCATGAACAGAGGTGGAGATCATGAACAGAGACACCATTAAGAATATTATTGCTGAAAGTGCATCTTTGTCAATCTTCCTCATATGAGATCTCATTTGTGCCTACTTTACCCGAAAAAGCTTGAAAGATAAGAATAGTAATTGGACAACAATAGGAGAAGAGTCACAGAACCAGACACAGAATATATATATATATAAATATACTATGTGCCCGGTTTTGTAACCGATTTCTATATTTGTAGCAGAACTGTAGTATAAGATAAGCCTCGGATTGAAAAAGTCCATCAACAAGTTCTCAATGGGACAAACCGATAATTTTCTCAGAAACTTCATAACCACAATTAATTTGACTGGAATCTGAAGATCGTTGAGGAATATGTGTTTGACATGGAGGTGTTTATTGGTTAAAAAAATACTAACAATAAGAGTGTTGGAACTTTGAAAAGTCATGGCCAGCGTGCAAGACTTTAAATAAAAATAATTGATCAACTAACGTATATAGATAGACTCTGAACAACAAGTTAATAAACTGTTCAAAGAATACATTTTCAGATGATGTTTCAAGTTTTGGCTTTTAATACAAATTAAGTACATTACTAGTAGTAGTTTTCAGGGTACTAATACTGAGAATTGGTTCAGTGGTTTGGTTTTTCAATTGAATATTTAGGCGTCACTATCTATGGGCAGTTAGCCAGAATTCAAAATTCTCACGCGGAATTAAGAATTATTATGCATCAGTTAGCTAGGTTGAGCCAACAAAAAAATTAGAAAAATTACATATAAAGAAGAGAGAGAGAGAGAGAGAGAGCAAAACAAAACAAAATCTAGGTTCTACAAAGAAGAGAGAGAGAGAGGAAGGGTAAATCAAAATATTTCAAAAAATGATGTTGGACTTCCAAATACAAAGAATGCATCAGCGAGTTTGAGTTGAGATAAATAATAGGTTGTTCATATTTTATTTTGACATGTTTAAATGTGATTTGTTAACAAAATGAGCTAATTTTAGATAAATATTAAATATATTGAACACGAGTGAGAATTTGTTTTACATTCTTGTTAAAATCACATAGAAGAGGACAAAGTCATTAAATTTAATAAAAAAATTCAACATCACATTTGAATTTTTAACAAAACGCGTTAATTTTAGATAAGTATTAAACATATTGAACATAAGTCAAGTTCTATCAAAATCACAGAGTAGGAGGCCAAAATCAATAAATTTAATAAAAAATTTAACATCACAAACAAGTGGCAATGTGATTAAAAATTACTAAACTTCTTAATATAAAATTAAAGAGAGAATCAAATTGTTGGGAACAAGATTTAGATTGACTTGGCAGCATATAGTTGTTTGTAACATAAAAAGAGACATTTTTGCTAATATTATCCTTAGCCTAATGTTTATATAAATTGACTTTGACATTGTAGGCTTCATTTTATTTTGCTAGAAGGCTGCTTGAGCCAGATCTCTCAGTATGAGCAAGCATGAGACAAAGGCCAATGATCTTGGCCAGCTAGCCAATGCATTATTTGTCTCAGACAACTTGGTAGGACCACATGTTAACAACCAAATTTTATAAAAGCAAGCACTATATATATATATATATTTTTTAAAAAAAATCAGAAAAAGTATTTTTTTGGCGTTTCTTCTTTATTTTTTAAAACATTATGAAAAGATGTTGTGGAGAAAGTTCGGCGTGCATTTTAAGAGAAAAGTTAGAGATCATGAAATTTTTCCATGAAAATGATCATGAAAGAGTTATGATCCTTGGATTACCTTGATTAGTGTGTGGTATTTTATTCTAAGTGTAATCCAAGAGTCACAAAACTTTCATGATTATTTTCATGATACCTAACATTGCTAATATTTTAAATATCAGGAAAGTTGTTGAGAAATTACTAGCATTTTCTTGCATTTAATTAAGATGTCAAGGGTTTAAGTCTTTCACTTGTACGAATTTCTCTCCATTAAGTTATAGCCACTACTAAAAAAAAAAAACAAAGAAAAGAAAAGAAATATATTGCACTTTTAATCCCCATACTTTGATCCCAATCTCAATTTGGTTCATATAATTTTAAATTAAACAATTTGGTCCATGCACATTAAGTCTAGTTTCAATTTAATCATTCCAGTCAAGATGGAGGTTTAAATTGGTTATGAGTCTAAATTAATGAAAATTTGGATTTAAAGACCAAATTGAAGCAAGACTTTACATGTAAAGATTAAATTGTTCAAATAAAAATAATACAGACCAAATGAAATTTGAGTCAATTATGAGATTCCTAACTATCCTCCTATAAAATAATGAAATTAATATTTAAGTAAGCCTTAGGGGGAATATTTGTAATTTATCCTATATTATAATATTAAAACCATTGGGAATAATTTTCAAACAAAATGAAAGCTACAAATACAAAAATATTTAACAAAAAAAATGCATAGAAGGCAATGTTTACATTCTTTACACTTTTCTTGAAAATGTCATAAATTCCAATATTTATGATGAACACAAATTCATTGTGTATCATCACCTTGATCGAAGGTTGCTACAAGAGAGATTTATTACTAATTTTTTATTTTAAATTCTAACAAAATATAGAAATCCCTAAATATTTTAACTAATGAATATAATTAAATGTTGCTTTCAAAATAAAAATAAAAATATTGGGTGCTAATAGTTTTGTCTGGTACTCTCCTTTTTATATTGTAGTTCTGGTTGTTGATGATGTGCAACTATTATGTTCTGGGGCTGATGTCTGGTCTTACAGTGCATTTTGCATATAAGAACATCTCATTCACCAGTCTCCATCCTTGTGTCAAATACAATGAATCAATTACAGGGAAAATTAAAATATATATAATAAAAAACTGATTGATAGTTACTTGCTTAATACTCATTTTGACAATAAAAAAACATAAAAATAATACACTGTGGGCTTGTTGGCCTCTCATATTGTAGTCAATTGTTTAACCACATAAAAAAATTTCTGAATGTTACTGGCTTATGTTCATTCAAACAAGTCCAAAAGAAAAAAAAAAAAAAAAAAAAATTTCTGTTTAAGTATCAATAATAATTTTAATATTTTATTTTCATTTCAGATGATTTCTTTTTCCCTTCTTTGTGATGCAAAATTATTATTTAACAAACTTCTGTAAACATAAACCTTACACTTCGGATCATTTACCATGTGTATTATCAAGAAATCAAGACAAAATGACATACCTGAATCCATTGATGAACGGTTAAACGGAAGCATGATTATCAATAAACTCTTTGTTATTGATTATGTTATTGCCTTCTAATCCTTTCCCCTTTGGTGCCTTATGTTTCTCCTTTAGAGGATTTAGAAAAATGGCAGTGTTCTTTTCTACCACTTGGGAAGGAATAGGGACCATAACCTTTTAAAGGTTGTAATTGGTTTTCAAAACTGCAAGGTTGTGGAAGTTCAAAAGGAATGAAAACCAACTTTTTCGATATAGCTCCTTTGTGATAATCCCAGAATACCCCGAGAACGATCTCGGTGTATTTCGATTCCTAATTGGTTTTCATTCCTTTTGAACTTCCACAACCTTTCAGTTTTGAAAACCAATAAATAGAAATTAAAACCAATAATGGTTAAAGTTGGTTTTCATTCCTTTTGAACTTCCACAACCTTTCAGTTTTGAAAACCAATTACAACCTTTAAAAGGTTATGGTCCCTATTCCTTCCCAAGTGGTAAAAAGACGAACACTGTCATTTTCTAAATCCTCTCAAGGAGAAACATAAGGCACCAAAGGGGAAAGGATTAGAAGGCAATAACATAATCAATAACAAAGAGTTTATTGATAATCACGCTTCCGTTTAACCGTTCATCAATGGATTCAGGTATGTCATTTTGTCTTGATTTCTTGATAATACACATGGTAAATGATCCGAAGTGTAAGGTTTATGTTCTGAAATTTATGTTTACAATTGGGACAAGGGGTCACTGCTGTGGTTAAAACACAGCAGTGACTGCTGTGGTTCAATTTTAAGGTGTATTATGTATATATGTTTATGATCCGAACCGTTCATTTTATAGGATTTGTTGAGTACTTAATTCCTACCAAAAATCATATTAATCGGATATCAATAACTATATGATCGATAACCAAAAAAATAAACAATAAATTTTTCTTTTGAAAAACTGTATAAAAAATATGTTAATCGATCATATAGTCATTGATATCCGATTAATATGATTTTTGGTAGGAATGAAGTACTCAACAAACCCTATAAAATGAACGGTTTGGATCATAAAAATATATACATAATACACCTTAAAATTGAACCACAGCAGTCACTGCTGTGTTTTAACCACAGCAGTGACCCCTCTTCCGTTTTGCTAATGTGTCATTTTCGTTTGATAAAATTGCTAATCTACTAAATCTTTCTTGTCACATGGTTGAGTGCAAGTATAATTTTGTCAATTTAAATTTTGGAAAAACTTTTTTATCTCGAAGAAACTGTTATAGGTATTTTTAATTTTGTGAGCAATGCATCTATGTCAATTTGCGTTGCATAATAAAAAAAAGACTGAGAAGTTCACTCCGAAAACTCAAGATAAGAACAGGAAAACGTTTTGAAAATTGTTCTTTCCTCCCTCTCATAATAGATGACTCACCATGAGAAAGACTCAAGATAATTCAAGATAATAGATGACTCAAGATAACAACTCCCATTGGGGCAATTTTTATTATGTTTATCAAAGTTTTCCCTAACAACTCATAATGATAATTACACTACTACACTTTGAAACCATTAATCCACTCAGCTGCATTGATCACCGGGGCATAACAGCAGAAATTGTTAATTCATTAATAGAATAATCTTTATCATTCGTTTCATAGTGATCTTTGAATCTCCCAACAGAGAAGGCAGGTCGTTCCGGTTGACTAAGAGTTACAGCTTCACTTTTCAGCATAACCACAACCGATGACATGGTAGGCCTATCATACGCATCTTCTTGGACACACAATAAACCAATATGCATATATCTTAAGAACTCGTCAAGATCACAAGACTCCATCAGTAATGGATCGATCAATTCCATCCCTCTCCCTTCATTCCATAATTGCCATACCTATTGCATCACCGAGCCAAATACACTTATTCAAGCAAAAAAAACTTGCAACAAGACTATCAATTTTGAGAAGTATAGTCTAATTCAAGTTGAATAAGCTTACATATGCTACAAGGCTAGGGGCGCACTTAGTAAGATGGAAACTAGCATTCCTCCTCCCAGTTATGATCTCAATCAAAAGGACACCAAAGCTGAAAACATCAGATTTGACGGAATATAGTCCTTCCATAGCAAACTCTGGAGCCATGTAACCACTATCCAAAAAGAGAAAGGATTAGAAAGACGTTTGAAATAGGAACCAAAACATGTTATAAGACAATAATAACTCATGTGATTGATGAAGTGAAAAAGTGATTGAAAAAGAAATAGTGAACTTACTATGTTCCAACGATCTTAGCAGTGTTAGTAGCATCATCACTTCCTCCGAAGATCCTTGCCATTCCAAAGTCTGAGATCTTTGGATTCATTTCGCTGTCCAATAACACATTGCTTGGTTTCAAGTCCCTATGAATGATTCTAAGCCGAGAATCCTCATGAAGATATAGCATTCCTCTTGCAATTCCATTGATGATATTCAAACGCCTGCTCCAGTTCATTTGCGCACGCTTCCTAGGATCTAACCAAAAATAAATTTATAGATTAGGAAAAAATCCATATTCATATGTCAAATTTGTATAGAAAAATAAAATATTGAAGTTGAAAATTTCATAAAAGAAAAGAATACAAACCAAAAAGGAAGACATCGAGGCTGCCATTGGGCATGTATTCGTAGATGAGCAACTTTTCGTCTCCATCTATGCAAAAGCCCAGAAGCCTGACAAGATTTTTGTGTTGAAGTTTCAATATTAATAAAACTTCATTGGTGAATTCATCTAAACCTTGCTCAGATACACTTGAGAGCCTCTTCACAGCAACTTCTTTACCATCAGGTAGTTGACCCTGAAAAAAATGTATCAAGCCATTAAAACTAGAAACCAAGAAAGAAAAATAAAAAAACAAATAAAAATAAAAAAAGATTAGGATTTCATGTTTGCAGAAAAGAAAAAAAGAAAAAAAAAATGTTATCACCTTATAAACAGGACCAAAACCACCTTGTCCAAGCTTATTTGAATCAGAGAAGTTATCAGTGGCTGCACTTAGCGTCGCCAAATCAAAAAATGGAAAATTTTGAGAGTTCAAGTTGTCCCTTGCTTGCAAATTTTGATGTTGAACATCTATGTTATTAGGGTCCCCAATATTGTATAATTGATCTTCTCGGCCAGAAACTTGTCTTTCCCCTGAAATTTAAAAAAAAATTAAATTAAATTGAAGTTAAAAAATTAGTTAGATGTTTAGTTTCAGATTTATAAAAGAAAAGATAATAGTTGAGAGTCAAGGGAAAACAAGAATTTAATTTGTACTAGCTAGAATCATTACTTGTCTTACTTTGATTCCTTATGGCAAGACAGTAGCAGACACAAAAACCCAAAAGTACTACCATTAGAATTGCTGATACAATTGCAACAATCGTCCAATTCCTCCTGCTTGCTTTGGAATCTAAGAAAAAAAGAAATACTAAATTCTGTCAAGAAATACTTTTTGTAGAACAAATTACAATATTAACAATTTGTTAACACTTACTTTCAAATATCCTCGGGTTTTCAGAAGTTGCGCCTTCATAAAAAGGATAGAACTCATACCTTAAGTAGCAACTGGGACTAAGAAGTCTAGCGCCACGAGACTCGGAACAACAACTTGAAGTGTTTGCTATTGCTATTTCAAGGCATGTATTACAGTCATATGGAGACAAGTCTCTTGTGCACTGCACGAGAGCGTATATTGTTTCAGTGTCTGTAAAGTTCACCGCTCCAGTGGCATACATACCATATGAAGGATTGAATGCTGCGAGCCTGCTAAGATTATGCAACGTTTCATTCACAACAGAACTAAACCGGCCTAATTCATCACCTGAAACATTTTGTTTGTTGTCTTTCCAAATGTTTCCCGTCACATCCAAGTGCCCAAAGAATGATTCACTGGCGTAGCGCAACTGGCACTTTTCCTCCCAGACAACCGCTTCGTTACTGTTTTCGCAAAGCTTTTGGATGTCTTGTGATGCACTTGCTATGCAGTTCTTGCAGTCATCTTTCGATACAAAGTTGTAGCAGAGAAAGAGGCCGAAAAGTCTGTCTTGGTCATTTCCCGTGGTGGTGTTGAAGGAATTGGAGACAGAAGAATTTGATGACATAGAATGAAGAAGATTTTCGAGATTAGATTGAAATAGATTGTTATTTGTAGAAATAGTTGTGTTTGAACAAAATTGATAGGGAGGGGCATCATTTTTAGAAATAGTTGTGTTTGAACAAAATTGACAGGGAGGGGCATCGGCGCGAACAAGATCATGAAGAGGAAAAAGGAAAGAATAAAGCACAAGCAATTTGACTGTTTCTGGAAATGGAAACATGACTCTCTCCTCTTCTTGAGTGCACTGTGATATGAACTATGAAGTCAATCAACTGTCTACAATTTATGCTATCATGGAGTTTTAAATAAAATACAATTTGAGTTAAAAGGAACTTTTCCTGGAAAAGATTAGGCAAATACCAGACCAATTGAATTACTTTACATGACGAACAGATGATAAAATAATTTTCATTTCTATGGTATTGTGGTCAAGCTGCTTGTATTCAATGTTGATTAGTCAATTCTGCTAAAAGGGAAGAAAGTAGGAAACTGACTTTGTACTATTTTGTAATTGTGATGAAATTTTAGAGAGAAAACTAACAAGGACATTACCAAAACTCTTTCAATTATTAGAAAATATTACGTTACTCTCCTTAAAAATATACATATTGACCCCTTTAACTCTGAAAACTGTACAAAGGCACCCCTTCTGAAGGATTTAGAGGGGGTGAAAGTGATATATTTTTGTAGTTGAGAGGGTCAATATGTATGAATTTATAGATAAAAGGAATACAATGATATTCACTTAATAGTTGAGGGGTCTTAGCGTAATTAATTGTTTTTTTGGGAGCTCAAAATTTCTTTGTTAGTTGATACGCATTTTCCTAGAAGGTGCTGTAGGAAAAATTGTTGTATGTTGTTTGGCCTGGTTTGATTGTTTGGATTGAATATAAGGGGATGAGAAGAATATTTACTCCTAGCAATATAGGATGTCATTTAATTTGTTAAGAATATAAGATGAATTATATATAATATTAGTTGATTTTTACATGTTTGGTTAGAGTATGATATAATGGGCAAAATTTTATATTTTGCACCCTAAAAGGGGCAAATTGTAAGAAAGTTTTGAATTTTTGGGTTAATTATAAAAAACCCCCAAGGTTTCACGCGTTTTTCCTTTAAATTCCAACGTTTCAATTTTGACATATTAAACCCTAGAATTCCATCTGTGTTTTAATGTGCCCCCTCCATCCATCTTCGTCTGTGTAAAGTAACGGAAGGGGTTTACAGTAAAAAAACATTGGGGTTTAAAGTGAAAAACACGTGAAATCTTGGAGTTTATTTTGTAATTAATCATTTTTTTAGTTATTTTAATTTTAAAAAATGGATAATTACACAAAAAAAATCAAAGGTTTCACATATTTTTCACTTTAAACCCCATTCGTTACCTTACATAGAAAAAGATAGATGGAGTAGTCACATTGAAATATAGATGAAATTCCAGGGTTTATGTTAGGTTTTTGTAATTAGCAATCCCGTTTGACAAAACTTCTTTCAGTTGTAATTTTATTCGCTTTTATGTTTCAGTGAGACTGTGAGTGTTTAGATGCGAATCTAAGCCGAATTGTGGCTGTGTAGAGGAGTTTGTGCTAATATTTTGTATCTTGAGTATTCCTTATTTGCCACTTCACCTACTATATATGGGATCGAGCGGTCATTTGTGCACTCAAGCAATGAAGTGGAGCTTTTAGTATTTCAGTCTGCATTCAGGACTTTTGGAAAACTTGATTTACCGTTCGAGCGGTGAAATGTGCGCTCAAGTGGTCTTTGCAGTTTTATTTTCTATAAAGTGTGTCGTTAACTATTTTTAGGGTTTAATTCGTCCAAATTCTTAGAGAGGATAAAAATACAAAGTATTCAACATTGAAGGGTGTTTTTATAGGAGTTTCCTTGATGTATAGGAGGTGATCGATTGATCAACGAACTAAAGAGTATCAAACATTAAGGGTTAATTTTGTTCTTTTATTCATATAAAGAGAGAGATGTTCATCGATGGATTCTAGGGAAGTTGGGCTTGAAGATTTGGTAGATTTCGGAGTGGCTCATTATCATGGATTTGACATCGACGTTGTGGATTCAATGTTGGCCAATGCAATTTCGCTGTGAAAACGGTGTTAAAAAAGGCACATCAGGTTTGGTTCAATTCGAGCGTGGATTTATTACGTAATTGACAGTATTCATGTGTAGTTCCTTTTTATCTTCTTAATGGATTGTTTTGTAACTTTAGCCTGTGATTTTATTATCACAAATGGAGGTACTCTAATTGTGATTTTTTTTCACATTAAATCATTGTGTCGATTTGTGGTTGATTATTTGATTGGATTGATATTTATTGTTTAAAATTGATACATAATCACAAATCAATATCTCAAGAGTTTTTAGATTTTTTTAGTTTAATTTGTCGAAATTGAAATATTGGGATTTAAAGTGAAAAATACGTGAAACCTTGGGAATTTAAAATTTTTTTTTTTTTCATTAACCCTTGATTTTTTAGGATAAAAGTGATCCATGTTTATAGTGTGTTATGCTAATTTGTGGTAAAAGTTACAAATAAGAAATTTATGGCGTGTAGGTAAAGTAAAAATTATACACTTAGTGGTTAGTAAAAGATTATGCTTTTTGTGATGAGAAAAGTTGCGCTATATGCGGGAGTAGTAATATGCAATACCATTTGGGGCCAACCATTAATTCCATTTCGATAATTCGAAGAGTTCAATTTTTAGGCGGCAATAGTTAGATCATCTATGAAAAAAGTTAAATTAATCCAATAATCGTAGCAGTGTTAGTTAATGACATTTATTTGCAAAAAAAATAAATGACAAATATTATTTGAAAACTAAATTATTCATTTTTCAGAAGACAAATGTAATAAACTAACGTAGTTATATTTATCAGATCGACGTGATTTTTTAATCTACACATTGTGATCTAAAAAATGAATAGTTTAAATTATCAATTTGGGACTCATGGTGAGTTTTACAAACCCAAACAATATCATCCAATCCACTTTGTGGGGTAGTGTTTAAGTGTGCAACCCCTTAAGGGTTGCACACCATATGTAGCCTTATTTATAGCCATTGGATTAAAACAAATTGATCTTGACTATTGAATTTTTTAATGTTAAAATAAGGCTACCTGCTCAACTGGTTACTTACGCATGTTTATGAAAACTTATCCATTTTTGTATTGTTCAAAATTTTTAAGAACAAACTTACGCGAATTTTGTGTTAACTTATACATTTTTGTGAGACAACTTACGTGAATTTGTGAAAACTTACGCATTTTGGGAAATCAAAGTTTTCTCCAAGGACTTGCTCGTATTTGTGTTCACTTACATATTTTTGTGAAATCACTTATGTGAGTTGTGAAAACTTACGCATTTTTATATTGTTCTAAATTTTTGGAAACAAACTTACGCGAATTTTGTGCTAACTTATGCATTTTTGTGAAATCACTTACGTGTATTGTGAAAACTTACGCATTTTTGTAAAATCAAAATTTTCTCCAATGATTTACTTGTATTTGCGTTCACTTACGTATTTTTGTAAAATCACTTACGTGAGTTGTGAAAACTTAGCATTTTTGTGAAATCAAAGTTTTCTCCAATGACTTACTCATATTTGTGTTCAGTTACGCATTTTTGTGAAATCACTTACGTGATTTGTGAAAACTTACGTATTTTTATGTTGTTCTAAATTTTTGAGAACAAACTTACACTAATTTTGTATTAACTTACACATTTTTTGTAAAATCAAAGTTTTCTCTAAGGACTTACTAATATTTGTGTTCACTTACGCATTTTTATGAAATCACTTATGTTAGTTTTGAAAACTAACGTATTTTTGTATTATTCTAAATTTTTGAGAACAAACTTATGTGAATTTTGTGTTAACTTAAGTATTTTTGTGAAATCATTTACGTGAATTGTGAAAACTTATGCATTTTTGTGAAATCAAAGTTTTTCCCAACGACTTACTCGCATTTGTGATCACTTACGTATTTTTGTGAAATCACTTATGTGATTTGTAAAAACTTATGTAATTTTGTGTTGTTCTAAAACTTAAGTGAGTTGTAAAAACTTACGTATTTTTGTGAAATCAAAATTTTCTCTAATAACTTACTCGTATTTGTGATCACTTACGTATTTTTGTGAAATCACTTATGTGATTTGTAAAAACTTATGTAATTTTGTGTTGTTCTAAATTTTTGGAACAAATTTATGCAAATAAATTTCACCTAAATATTAAGATTAAATTTCACTATTTAAAGAGAATAAATTTCACTAGTTGAAGACAATGAAATAATAATTACTATCAACTTTTAATTACACAATATTAAAATTATAGTAATTTAATATTTTGTAATTAATTAGACAACAAATTAATTAAAATAATTAAATTATCGTTAATTAATTAAAAATCTAGTGACAATCAGTTGTTGCTCAACGATGAAGCCATGTGACTTTGTGAAAATTTATATAATTTTGTGAAGTAAAAGTATTTTCTAAAGACTTATTTGTATTTTTGATCATTTACGTATTTTTTGAGAAATCACTTACGTCAGTTGTGAAAACTTACATATTTTGTGTTGTTGAAAATTTTTAGGAACAAACTTACAGAAATTTTGTGTTAAAAATTCTGAGTTTTGTGACACAACTTACGTGACTTTGTAAAAATTTAAGCAATTTTGTGAAATAAAAATGTTCTCCAAAGACTTACTCGTATTTGTGATCACTTACGCATTTTTTGGGAAATCACATACATAAGTTGTGTAAACTTATGCAATTTTATGAAATAAAAGTAGTCTTTAAGGACTTACTTGTATTCGTGATCACTTACGCATTTTTTGAGAAATCACTTACGTAAATTGTGAAAACTTACACTATTTTGTGAAATAAAAGTGTTCTCTAAGGGCTTATTCATATTTGTGATCACTTACGCATTTTTTGGGAAATCACTTATGTTGTTGAAATATTTAGAAATAAACTTATGACTCATTTTGTGTTAACAAGCCTGAGTTTTGTGACACAACATACGTGTCTTTGTGAAAACTTATGCAATTTTGTGAAATAAAAGTGTTCTTCAAAGACTTACTTGTATTTGTGAATACTTATGCATTTTTTGAAAAATCACTTATGTAAGTTGTGAAAACTTACGCAATTTTGTGAAATAAAAATGTTCTGCAAGGACTTACTCGTATTTGCGATCACTTACGTATTTTTGGTAAATCACTTACATAAGTTGTGAACACTTATACAATTTTTTGAAATAAAAGTGTTCTCCAAAGACTTACTCGTATTTGTGATCACTTACGCATTTTTTGAGCAATCACTTTCGTCAGTTGGAAAAACTTACGCAATTTTGTGAAATAAAAGTGTTTTCTATTGACTTATTCGTATTTGTGATCACTTATGTATTTTCAGAGAAATCAATTACGTCAATTGTGAAAACTTATGTATTTTTGTGTTGTTCAAAATTTTGAGGGATAAATTTACGGGTTATTTTCTGTTAACCAACCTGAGTTTTGTGACACAACTTACGTGAATTTGTGAAACTTAGGAAATTTTGTGAAATAAAAGTGTTCTCCAATGATTTACTCATTTTTTGTGATTACTTACATATTTTTTTGGAAAATCACTTACGCAATTTTGTGAAATAAAAGTGTTCTGCAAAGACTTACTCGTATTTGTGATCACTTACGTAATTTTTGGGAAATCAGTTACGTCAGTTGTGAAAACTTACGATTTTTTGCATTGTTAAAAATTTTTAGTAACAAACTTACATGCCATTCCATGTTAACTGCCTTGAGTTTTGTGTCACAACTTACGTCAATGTTAATTTTGTGAAGTAAAAATATTCTTTAAAGACTTACTCGTATTTGCGATCACTTATGCATTGTTTGGTAAATAACTGACGCATTTTTGTATTGTTGAAATTTTTTGTAACAAACTTATGCGAATTTTGTGTGACTTTTGTAATTGTCAGTTGTTCTAGAGAAGTCCTCATCCTTTTGAGGCATTTGAACTAATTCCACAGTTGCTTGATTGTTCTTGTTTGAATTGTTTTCTTTAAATTATTGCTTGGTTGCTGTCAATCAAGGCCTAGCATAATTTTTACTAACAGGTGTGTAATTAGTTGGACTTGGATCACAAGATGTGGAGTTAGGATCTGCAGAAATAGGGTCATAAAGCAAGAACAGGGACAGCATTAGAAAAATCATAGCTGAAAGTGCATCTTCGTTAATCTGCCTAATATGAGAGCACATTTGTGCAAATTTTAGCTAAAAAGCTTGAGAGATAAAAATAGAAATCGGATAACAGGAAAAGATATGCTTCACATTCTTCTTCACAAGGTCCATCAACAAGTTTTCAATTGAACCCCAACGGGTTGGCCTGGCTCGATGATTTTGGCCCTTCATACCTCATAAAATATCAGTTTAAGGTTCGACTCCTATTGATTGCTATCAATCCCTTTGGGTCACATCTGTAGAAATAGACTAAGATTTGTCGTGCCATCGTAAAGGATACACTTTGTGTGGATGTTGTGATTAGTTGAAATTAACAAGGATACCGAATTGTAATAATAATTGTAAAACTGAAGTGATTCGTGATTCATATCAAGATTAATTGCAACAATTCCCAAACAATTAAAACGAAGAATCTAAATCATCTAACAAATACGAAAGTGATTTAGACAGTTGCTTCAAAATCAATAAATTGACACAACTGATTTTTACGTAGAAAAACCACAATTGGAGCACCTCCAATTGTGATTAAAAAACCAATGGCGAAACGCCACTAATCAATCTACTCTGAAAGAAAGAAAGAATACAAATATACCAGAACAAATTACCCAAATGCAATCAATTTGTTTTCAACAATCTGTATCTCTTTCACCATCACCTTCACCTCGGAATTGATCAACTTGATGTTGAATCCAAAACATCCATGTCGAATCAACGATTGTGCATAGCTTCAAACTCCTTCGAATACTCCACGCGTGAATCTTCGGATTTCACTGAAGAAGAACACTCTTGTTGTTGAATAATCAATCACCTCTTTGATGTATACTTGTCAAACCATGAGTTCAATACTCAACAAAACATGAAAGAAAACTAGCAAAGTTGCTTCAGAAGAAAACCCTAGAACCCTCAAAGAAACTTTGGAAGCCGTACCCTAGATTCGGAGCAAACTGCAGCTTTATAGCAGTTTGATAAACGATCTTCACTCGAGCGCAGGAATTGCCGCTTGAGCAGTGTCACTAAAACGCGTGTTTCAAACCAGGGTCCACGCTCTGGAACTTATGCTCGAGCGTAAAATCACACCTCCTAGTATTTTTGTAGACATGCTAAACTACTGAAAGTGTGTAAACTTCGTTCGAGCGCAACTTTCCCCGCTCGAGTGGGAAGACGAAAAACACAAGGAAAAATACAACTCGATTAAACCAAGCTTGTTTGCGGAATTGGTAATAAGTAGGGACCTAACAATCTCCTCCTTTATCAATTCGCAGACAAAACTTTCTAACAATTTTTCCTAACAAACACACACATTAGACATACTAACTTTAAACACAACCCAATGCTTCAACCCAACAAACAACTTCAAACCACAAACGCCAATTCGATTTAGAAACACTTTGAACAACCACCTGATGACAAAAATCCACACAAAACAAAACTATGGAACAAGATAAGATAAATAGATAGAAATAATCAACGTAGCCAACAGTATAGCCAAAGCTATCTATTCCAATGCATCTCAATATCTATGCCCAAAACTGTCTAATTGATTTAGCAAAAACAAATGTATAGCATATTTGTCTAGCAATCTAAAAAAAGACTCCCAACTACCAAATTACTTCCCCTTTTTGTTTGGGAGACAAGGCAAAAAACAAAAGAGAAATAACAAAATAAACTGTGCAAAGAAAAAATACATTGTCCAAAATGAGAGAAACATGCATCACTGATTCAGTGGCGGTAGAGGCTACTACATTTGAAGCAAAGACAAGATCTGAGCAAGATGCTTCGAAAACTGATCAACCAACTGCTCAATGCAGCCAGCAGATGTGTCCAAGGTAGTGAGCCAAGCGTTTGTGGAGGTCTCCAGGTCGATGACGAGCATCAAGGATGTCTATCCGGCTCTCCAAACGATCAAAGCATGAAACCATGGCATGCTCAACCTATCACAGTTGGCCCCTGAAAGAATGAGCCGGAGGAGGGTGCTCCCCCTCACCTACAGCAGCAGCATCCAACTCCACTTCCTCAACTAGAGGATCTTTACCTGCACCAGAAGCACCCACCCCAGAAAGACCCCTCTTGACGTGAGACTGACTCTGGGAGACTGTCTTTTTGGTGAAAAGTCTGATAGGAAAGGTAAACTCATCTTCTTCTAAGACTGGGGTCTCTAGTTGGGACAGGAGACGGTTGATTAGACAACCATAAGGTAACCCTAACTGTTTGTTTCCTATAACAACTATCATCTTGCGGAGGATAAGAGTGGCAAGATTTATGGGCAACTGGTGATCAATGCAGTAGAGGGTGTAACCTTGGTCTTGGTTAATTTCTGAGCTATGGGTGGTGACAATAAGATTGGCACAAATGATAAGGTTGAGTAACCTAAACTTGGGAAGAAGTTCATGCTGTTTGATGAGGGCCCCTTGGATCTAGGTGCTAGGTGTACCACACAACTCAGTGGCCACCTCATTGAAGTTACACGTGGGACGAACAAAGAAATGGAAGCAAGCATTGAAAACAGGGCCAATGCCGAGAAGAGAACATATGAGGTCCTGGTTGACAACAATTTCCTTTGACCTAACCCAGGTTTTAAATGAAGGACCAATATCATCAACCCCTTCTATGTTGCAATAAAACTCCCGGACCCAGTGAAGGTTTTGACGACCGGAAAAGGAAAGGACAAGGTCACCCCCCAATGGATCAAACATCCGCCGAATGGGTATGGACTCAAAGGTATTAGATTGCACATGGCTTTCTAAGTGAACAGTCCAAAAAATGTAAGATTCCCTAAAGGACTTGGCTTTTTCTGCGAATGGAAACCAGTCGGGGTTATAATTGGAGCGGTTGGCAGTGGACTTCCTACGTTTGGAGGTAGACATGACTAAACCCATCAACAAGACCAACACCAACTAGACAATACACCTCCCAAAAAACCAAGACAACAACCAAAAACATTAGGAACAAAAAAAATATTAGTAACAAAACCCAATTAGACACAATGCACATAACCAAGAACTGTAATCAAACCAGTAGAGCCAAGTCCCAAAACCCAACATAGCATAATTGATAAGAAACCAAAAAAAAAAGAGAGACAGGAATTTAACAAATGCCAAAGCCAGTAGTAATCAAAAGCCTAAACATGTCAATAGCATCAATGGTCACAAGCGAAAACAAAGAACATGACAGAGCCAATGTTATAAACCATGACAACACCAAGTAAAACTAGGATGAGCAAGATAAGCCAAAATAGGTGCAAACCCATTATGGAAGTGTGTAAACAAGTGAAGCCAATAGAAACAACACAGAGACAACTAACACAACCATGACTCAATAACAGAGGACAACCTGAGAGAGAGACAGAGTCAAAAATGAAAAACAAAAAAAAAAAAAATAAAATAAAAAAGAGGAAAAAGAACATACTTGAGATGAAGATGGAGCACGGGAATAAGGTAAGACAGAGACGCACACACGAAGCCAAAGCTCAAAATGGGAAGAAGGGAATCGCCAATGGAGCCCAAGGAGAAATAGAGACGAAATTTGGGGGAAAATGAACTGAAAGGGCAAGGGTTGGGTTTTTAAAGCACTGCAGTCCGCTCGAGAGATGGTTTTGACACTCGAGCATTAGGACTGATGCGCGTGGCTTCGCTCGAGCCAAGACTCATGCGCTTGAGCACAAAAAACAACCTCCCAGAGCCTCTACAAAAGTGTTGGATGAGTGAAATCACCGCTCGAGCGCAAGAGTAAACACTCGAGCGGGACAGAAAAAACAACAAAAGCAAAAAAAAACCCTTATGAGTAGTGAAAAATAACTCATACTGCCGAGTGAGACCTACAACAAGAGGGGATTAGAACAATAGAAAAAAGTGACACTAAGATGAGATAATCCACATACCATGAAGCCTGCAAACTCGCAATTGTAGACAATATGAAGCACAGTATCATGAGCAAATCAGGGAAACATCGATCAATGATCATAAGCTACATGGAAATACCCAACTCAAAGACAAACATGAGAGCTCACATAATGAATGTGTGCGTGTGTGCAATCCTTGAGAGGTCATAGAGCTAGAGTTAATCCTGGTAGGGATCGGATGGCTGGACCTCTGGCAAGAGTAACTAAACATCACTGAGAAAAGTCAACCACTAGTAATCAAGGGGTATTTGTTGAGTAAAAGCGAAGGCTCCCCCTCAAGCAATGAGTCCTTTTTTATTATTATTATTTTTTTTTTCATTTGATTTTTGACTTTTCTTTCTTGTGGGCACTCATTAGTGGCTTTCATGCTCAAGAGTAAGGAGACCAAACCAGAGAATCATGGAAACAATAAGGATGGCTTGGTTGGTGCCTCTGAGGTAGCCTTTTCCTAATGCCCGGACTACAAAGAACCGAGGAAGGAACCGTGAAAGTGAAAAATGATGGTAGATGGTTAAGAGACTCAATATCACCTATGATATGCCAGTATAGGTCAATTCCTCTAAAAAAGGTATAAGAGACACTATTAGAGATCCATAAACAACTTTGATCACTTGTGCAGAAACCCCTGCAATAGTTTATCTCATGAATGCGTACATAATGAGATCATGAAGTCAATGAGCATAAGCATTCAGCATGTGCTATGAACAAAGAAGAATGAAATCTTGAAAGCAGCATGAGAAGTGTTCATATAAGTTTAGATGCAAAGTTGACAAGAATCAATGACAATGAAATTATAGCAACCAAGTACACATAAAGCCAATCACTCTCACCCACTCAAGTAACAAATCACACCCTAGTTAATGAGAACAACACCCAAGGTCTTTCTAAGGAACTCAAATTGAAGAAGATCAAGGGGTTTTGTAAAAATATCAGCCTTTTGATGCTCAATGGGTACGTGTTCAAGAACTACAATGCCCTCTTCAACTAACTCTCGAATGAAATGATGATGAATGTCAATGTGTTTGGTGCGAGAGTGTTGAACTGGATTTTTAGAAATGTTAATGGCACTTGTATTATCACAGAAAAGAGTAAGAGTGTCCTGGTCTATATCATAATCATGGAGCATTTGCTTCATCCATAACATTTGTGCACAACAACTCCCTGCAACAATGTACTCAGGCTCAGCGGTTGAAAGAGAGATGTCATTTTGCTTTTTGCTATGCCAGGCAACCAAATTAATCCCAAGGTAAAAACACCCTCTAGAGGTGCTTTTACAATCATTAGCACACCCTGCCCAGTCGACATCAGAAAAACCAGTGATTTCAGCTATAGTGTCGGTCAAGAACCAAATCCCATACCCCAATGTCCCATTAACATACTTAATTATGCGTTTGACCGTAAGAAAATGAAACTCTTTAGGATAGGCTTGGTAACGGGCACAAACACCTACACTAGCTGTGAGGTACAGAAGACTCCCTATCATACTCCTATAAAGGGTAAGATCAACATCAGTACCAGAGAAATCTTTGAAAAGGTGAAGACTAGTGCTCATAGGAGTGCTTACATGTTTGGCCGACTCTAGACCGAACTTAGACACAAGGTTTTTAGCATACTTGGTCTGAGAGACAAACATACCCGAAGGGGACTATTTAATTTGAAGACCCAAGATGTAAGACAACTCCACCATCATGCTCATCTCAAAGTCATGTGTCCCGCAATTCGAGAAATATTTCACAAGATAATCAAAAATGGATCCAAACATAATATCATCAACATAAATCTGAGCAACAAGTATATGAGACTTAGTATGTTTCCCAAATAAGGTATTGTCCACACTACCACTTTGAAAATCATTATCAAGAAGAAATGTAGTAAGTCTATCATAACAAGCTCGTGGGGCTTGTTTCAACCCGTGTAACGCATTGTCTAACTTGTAGACATGATGTGGACATTTTGGGTCCTCAAACCTTTTTAGTTGCTCAACATAAGCCTCTTCTTTCAAGTACCCATTCAGAAAGACACTTTTCACATCCATTTGGAACAGTTTGAACCATAGAAAGTACGCAACACTAAGCAAAATACGAATAGATTCGAGACGTGCAATAAGGGCAAACGTCTCATCATAGTCAACACCCTCTACTTGTGTATAGCCTTGAGAAACAAAACCTAGCTTTATTTCTAACCATAGTACCATTCTCATTAGATTTATTTTTGAATATCCACTTGGTACCTATCACATTCATGTCTCTAGATCTGGGGACAAGAGTCCAAACTTTGTTACGTTCAAATTGGCCTAATTTATCATGCATTGCATTAACCCAACTGTCATCTAGTAAGGCCTCTTTTACATTCTTAGGTTCAATTAACGAAACATAGCACATGTGAGTTACCTCTTTCCGAACTTGCTTTCGGGTTTTCATTCGGTCTGAAACACTTCCAATTACCTATTGAACCGGATGATTCAGTTTTACCCTTGCTGATGGTTTTAACTCTAGATTGGTATTAACTGGAGCATCAGAGGTGGTGTCTCTTTGGACTTGGACTTACCATAGATGTTAGTACTTGCTCACCTTCTTGGACTTAGGCATGTGCTTTTCCTCGACATTGTGGTTTAGTATCCAACATTGGAGACTCATCATTTTCTTCCTCATGCATAGATGGAGTAGGAGAACCTATGTCATCTACAACCACATTGATCAATTCCATTGAGGATAAAGTACGCAGGTTATAGACACGAAAATCTCTACTGGTGGTTGAATACCCTAGAAAAATACTTTTATCACTTCAGGAGTCAAATTTTCCTAGAGGCTTTCTATCTTTGAAAATGTAACATTTACTCCCAAAAGTTTTGAAATATTTTACATTAGGTTTCAACCATTTCCACAATTCATATGGAGTTTGTAAAGTGCCGGGCCTTAAATACACATGATTCACAACATAAATCGCGGTATTAAAGACCTCAGCCCAGAACTTAAGAGGAACTTTCTTACTAAGGAGCATGACCCTAGCCATCTCTTAAACTACCATGTTCTTCCTCTCAACAACTCCATTTTCCTATGGAGTAATCGATGCCAAAAACTCATGCTTAATTCCATACATATCACAAAAATTTGAAAACGAACTATTTTCAAATTCACGATCATGATTAGTTCGGATTCTTATGATATGTCTAATAAAAACACCCTATTCATTTTGGATTTTAAGGACTAAGGCTTGGAAAACATCAAACGTATCAGATTTTTCTCTTAAAAAATTAACCGATGAAAACCGAGTATAATCATCAACAGTTAAAAAAATATATCTTTTACCTCTGATGCTTTTAGTGCAGGTGGGTCCCATGAGATCCATATGAACAAGTTCAAAAGGACGTTTGGTTGTTAGGTTGTTCACCTTTTTATGCGAGGCACGAGTTTGCTTCCTAAGTTGACATGGTCCATACACATGGTTCACATTTTTACCCATTTTGGGTACTGTTCTCACAAGCTCTTTGTTGGCCATCTTAGTTAGGTCTTTGACATTCATGTGACCTAATCTTTGATGCCACAGGTCAAGATTACTTATGATGGCTGAGTGGCAAGTGAGATCATTTGTGGTAATAATCCCATAGCAGTTATCAGATGTGTGAACCCCATACATGACAGTATTTCCATTCTTATCCAAAATTTCACATTTATTTTTCGAAAATAAAACATCATGATGGGAATCACACATTTAACTGATGCTCAAAAGAGTCGCTTTAAGGCCATCAACAAGTAAGGCATTTTCGAGCTTGGGAAGATCGACCACACTTATGGTGCCCTTACCAATGACTCTAGAAGTGCCACCATCTCCAAAAGTAACAATTCCTCCTTCATATTTTTCAAGAGATGTGAAGTAGGATTTGTCACCAGACATGTGACTAGAGCACCCACTATCAAGATACCACATGTGTGAGTCACGTGCTTTTAGCGCAATGTGAACAACAAAACAAGTTAAGTCACTCTTTCTTACCCATATCGTTTTGGTCTTAACAGAAGCAGGATTGGCAGTTTTGGTAACTGTCTTAGTGTTGTGAGCACCATCATGAATCTTGGTGTTTCGCCTAGACATGTAAGGTTGTCTTCTAACCCATGAAGTATTAGAATTTCTACCTTTTCGAGATACCTTACCAAATAACTCAAAACAATAAGGACGAATGTGGCTATACCTACCACAATGATGACAAACAAAAATAGGTTTTACGTCCCTTTGGTTGATCTTACCCCCTTTAGGTTGATAAAGAGAGGGATCACCCCGTTGAACCTTCAGCTTTCCCTTTGTTTGAGTCTTAATGGCATGTGATGTAGAGGCTTGTCCCTTTTGAACTGTTGCATTACCATAGCCTATCCCACTTTTGTTACAACTCATCTGTTGAGACCCGAGGATGTCTTCCAGTGTCTTTGACCCTTTGTTCCATATAGCAATCGTGGCTCTAGCATCTTTAAGTCTTCCTCTTTCTGACCGACCATCTCTTCCAATGCAGCTTGTGACATCTCAAGGATTTCAATCTTATCTTCATATGTGGCATAGATTTTCAAAAGTTCATTCCTTTCGGTCTCAGAAGATAAAAGTTTTCCACATAAGTCTCGCCTGTCATTTGAGATCTTGATGACATCCTGTTTTGCTGTTGCAATCTCTTCCTTTAGCTTGACATTCTCACTTTCACATGCTTTGAGTTCGAAAGTCAGTTTGTCATTGATCTTGGACAATGTAACAAGTCCGCGGGGGACCTCGCTACAGTTCGGACTCGATTTGTTGTCACGGTTCTTAATCTGAACCAAAGAGTCCAAATCCGGCAAATCGTTTTGAGAAAACAGATTTTTTGAAAGAAGTGCCAAACATGGACTGCTTTGCCAGATACAGAGTCGCAACCTAAATATTTTATTTTGGAAAATTTAGGAAACCCTGACTCGTTGCCTAAGGCCACGTGTCCGTCATCACCAAAGTTGCCTCGGCTCGGGAACTTGGGTACGATTGGAGAAGGTCACTTCGTGAGCACCCCCGCTCGCCCGATCGAAGATCGACCTTTACTAACCATGATATCTAGTTTTGAAAACATTATGCATTCTTATTCCGGTTATTAGCCTAGATTTACTATGTGATGCGCACAGCATACAAGTATAGACCGGGTCGCCTGAATTGGAACAAAACACTTCATGTTTGTTTTTGAAAGATGGTTTGCTACCCGCAGATAGGCTTAAAATGCAGATTTTGCCACCCTCAGGTGGGCTTAGAAATGATGGTTTTGCCACTATCTAGTGGGCTTAAAACTCACAGTTGATGATTTGTTCCAATCCAAATAACCCAACCTTCACCCACAGGCATTCAGGCAGTTATATCACATAAGCAAATAGCCTCATGGTAAGCATGCTATTCATAGCAGTCACTCACACGCATGCAAGGATGCTAAAGCATAAAACTCACCGAGTACTCCAACCCAAAACAGAAACTGATTAGAAATCCATGCATGATCCTAAGTATACAGAAATGCCTAATGCAACACATGCAAAATGCAACTATAGTAGGCTCGGCTATTCTAAACATGGCATATGAGATGCAACAGCTATCAAGTATTCAACTTGGAATTGAAATACAAATGCAGTTAGTATGATGCGCCGAGCCCGGTGCATGCAAAACAGATGAATGAATGCAAACATGCTATCTACTGTATGCTAATTGAAACATGCCCTAATCTAACCATCATAAGCAGGTAAATAAAAGGGAAGAAAGACATGGGGTTGGAAGACATACATCACACTCACGCACACTTATTGCAACATTGCCCTCGCGCAGAGGGTCCGAAAGAATAATACAGTCCAAATAAATACAGTCCAAATAAGTACAAAACCCTAATTAATTAACACATTAATCTAAGAAAGCAATAAATTGGCGTGCAAGCCAGGGACTGCTTCGACTCTGCTCTGGGTGACGGATGATGCATGTTTGAGTTGCTTGGCGTGGAAATCCATTGCGACGCCCCGATTAGCCTCTGTTTACAATTTATGCTCGGAATATTGTGCAAAGCTCTGAACGGCTGTTGATTCTTGATTTACTGCAACAGAGAGCAAGAAAGGGGCATGGCAATGTATTTTCACATATGTATGCTTGACTACTCTTCAGGGAGTGTAGTCCTTGATCCTCGTGCCACCAATCGCGCATCTTGATGCATGATGGCCGAGGAGTCGAATTGCACGACTCAATATGAAATGAATGCACATGAAAACACAACAAAACCTAAACTCCATCATGGGTAATCCGGAGTGTCGGCGACTGGGGAATTGAGACACGTTCCGTCACTCGGAGTACGAAACGTACCTCGTTTCCCATGCTCAAGCTAACTCCTATCCCAAATACAATGCAATATGCATGACATGCATGAATGCAACTAAGATACAACCTAACATGCACAATGCTATGAAATGGCATACACGATGCACGAGGTAACATGGCATACACAATACGCTAACATACAACCTAGCATACACAATGCTATGAAATGAAATGACATACATAATGCATAATGGACTTACATCAACACAAGTGGACCTCAGCCACACTCACATAGGAGGCCATTGGATGGAAATGAGACACTTGAGATGCGTGCACACATGCACGCAAACCGAGGACCGAACCTAAGGCATCAAATGCCACTCTACCAAAGCATGGAAAGACATGGGATATGGCATACAAACATGCAAATTTCAGCGCTAAAATATGATGCTAAACAGCCCCGAAACATGGCAATATGGTACTCGATGCATGGAATGGTCCCGAAACACGAAACTAGGCATACGCAATGACCTATAGCTATACAAAGCATGCATTATTTGATCATGAGACCTAAAGACAGAACCAAGGAAGCCCCAAAACATGCACGTTTCCAGTTTAAGACATGGCCAAAAGATGCTAGCAAGATGACTTAAAATAGCATGCAAATTTGACTAGCAAACATGGTTTACATGGCAAGTATATGAAGCATATGGAATCTCACCAAACCATCAAAAATCAGTGAACAAAACACATGAAAATAGGCCCAAATAACCACTGATATGCAACCATGGCATGCAAAAAAGATGAGTTACTTTAGAGGGCCATGCAAGGAGTTATTAAGCACATACAAGATAGACATGAAGCATGACCAAACCAACTCTGGAAATGAGTTATGAAAGCCTTAAAACCCACAAAAATGGCCCTGAAATCAGTCTAGGAAACATGCAAAGAAAGGCCTCTTTGAAAGGCCTTGAATGGGATTGGTCTACACATGCATCATAAAAATATGGCCAAAAGGGCCTTGGACAGCACCAAGGCAGGCCTCAAAACTCACAGAATGAGGCCTGAAACAAGACTTTGATGCATGCAAAATAGGGTCCCTTTGGAAGGCCTAAAAGATCCCCAAACAAGTCAAGGTGAGAGAGGGTCACCCCCCTCTGATTTGGAGGCTCAAAACCATGTCTTAGCCACTGAAAGTCCACTGGATTTTAGTGACTAGAAGGCCAAACAAAGCATGCAATTGAAGCTTAGATGTAAGGCTCAAAACAAGAGGCAATTAAGCATACGAGAAAGCATAAGACCTCAAAAAAAAAAATGGAACCTTAAACAAACTTGAAGATGAGATTAAAACAAGATATTTTTCAGTTTATTACAACTCTCAAAAATGAACACAAATGGGGCCAAACTATCATGCAAAAATGGGCCTAAAAGAGGGATAAAGAGGCAAGAGGCAGCTTCTGGCCCCAAACAGTGAAGAGCCCTTCAACAAAGTTGAAGAGGGGCTCAAAATGAAGCACTTTACAGTTTGGATCAAAGCCCAGAAATGCTTAAAAATAGGGCTAACATACCATGCAAGAAATAGCCATAAAAGAGGGATAAAGGGAAAGGGGTAGCAGGTGGCTTCAAAAAGAGAAAAACCCTTGATGAAACATGAAGATGAGCTCGAAAAATGACTATTTCTAGTTTGGGTCGGAGCCCAAAAATGCTAGCAAAAGGAGCTAAAATATCATGCAAGATTAAGCCCTAAAAGAGAGATAAAAGGAAAGGGATAGTAGATGACCTTAAACAGAGAAAGGTCCTTAATAAAACATGAAGATAAGCTCAAAATAAGACCATTTTCAGTTTGGGTCGGAGCCCAAAAATGCTTGCAAGTATGGCTTAAAAATGAAGCAAAAAAAAGCAAGTTTGAGGGAAATGAGTGCTTACCCTTGTAGAGCAGTTGAACCAGCAGCTTTTGACCAAATTTCTGAGTTTCCAACCTCTGGAAATCAGCCTCAAAGTGTGGGAATGGAGGATGGAGGTGTGGTGCTATGGGTTGTAGTGTAAATGGTGCAAGAAGCTTAGGGTTTTGGAGCTTGAAAGAGAGAGAGAGGGAGCTTTAATGCAAGACTCCCAAACAAAACTTTGTAACCCTCCCTAAAATGCAGCTGGAGCTGCTGGTTTTATAGAGGAGAGGAGTGGAGAAAAAGGGGGGAAAATCAAATTCAAAATTCCCCCCAAAATATGCCTAAAAGAGAGATAAAGAGGCAAGTGGTAGCTGCTGGCCTCAAACCGAAGAGAGCCCTTCAACAAAGTTGAAGAGGAGCTCAAAACAAGACATTTTACAGTTTACATCAAGCCACGAAATAGCTCACAAATAAGCCTAAAATACCATGCAAAAATAGGCCTAAAAGAGAGTTAAAGAGGCAAGTGATAGCAGGAGACCTCAAAAAGCAAAAGATCCTTAATCAAACATGAAAAAGATCTCAAAATATGACTATTTACAGTTTGGGTCGGAGCCCAAAAATGCATGCAACTAAGGCTTAGATATAAAGCAAGATAGGAACAAAAAAGAGGGAAAAGAAGCCTACCCTTGAAGACCAATGGACCAGCAGCTCTTGGTCTGAGAAATGGTGCTCCTAAGCTCTGAAAAATAGCTCCAAGTTGTTGGAATGGATGTTGGTCGGGTGTATACCAAAAACCGGGGCAAACGAAGGTGGTTAAGCGGTCCCGAACCGAGGCACACGGCCGTCGGCTCCGAAAAATCGGAAACCGGGCTCCAAACGGGAAAAATGGCCTACGACCACGAAACATAGCCTACGGCCACTGAGAGATGATCTACGAGACCTCTCCCTCCCCTCGGGAAGAGAAAACAGAGAAAACAGAGCCTGGTTCGCAAACCGAGGCAAAGCACAAAAGAGTCCGGAAGTTTGGAGGCAAGGCTCGCAGCTGAGGCTCTGAAACTTCTGAACGAGCACAATATGCAATATCACTGAGTGCTCAATCGGTGACGTCTGAGTCTTAAGGTCGGTCAAAAATGGGGTGTCTACAGTTGCCCCTCTTTGACAGAACTCAAAAGTCATAAATGACGGGAGTGAATGTCAAAGCCCAGAGACGACCCATTTTTGACAAGGCCGAAGACTTAGACAAACAGGTGAGATAAATAGAGATGTGCCCGCAGGCAGGAGGGGGCAAAATGCAACTGGCAATGCAAGACGCCGAAGGTGACTCAATGATCATGCAAATGCAGCAAGCTGTAATGAAGCACATATTCACAATAGATGCAACAGTTTTAAGCAAGAATGCAAAGCAACAACTACATTTCATGCAGT
Source organism: Camellia japonica (assembly GCA_030407325.1). Classification (NCBI taxonomy): domain Eukaryota; kingdom Viridiplantae; phylum Streptophyta; class Magnoliopsida; order Ericales; family Theaceae; genus Camellia; species Camellia japonica. The sequence continues at coordinate 21,245,337 of JAPPVO010000014.1, forward strand.
TAAGAATGCGGAGAATTATTCAATTCTCGCCACGTCTCACACGGAGAAGATACAATACCTGTGCGGTTCGTCCGGTCGCACCAGCCTCAAATGAACCGTACATACAATATCGTGCCTCATGGTGCTGGGGATCTCTCACTTCTTATTGGTCGAACCACAGGTGCTACTTTTCTCCCTGACTATGGTTGCAGCTTTCCCTATTCTCCAACAGGGTGACAGACTAGGTTGATTCAGTATCCAGAATTGAGGCGCATACACATGCTATCTCAATCTATGGGGCTGCCATACAGATTTCAAGCCGAGGATATACCCCTGGGTATTTAAACCAGACTTTAGTTTCAGAAATCCCGAACCTTTGCGTTCTAGGCATGAGCCATTCGAACTCTAGTTTCCACCGTCTCAGTTGGTCTCCTAGGAACTCACCGCAAACACAGGCAGGTGGCTATACCAGACCATCGGAAGTCGTTCGGGCACGACAAATACCAAAGGAATTGCACCTTTAGAGGATTTAAGGTCTCCTAGACCAGAGAGTGCACGAGACAGTGCGATGAAATACAAGTAAAATGCAAGTACGATGCGCAAAACAGCGCGAATGATGATGCAGGATTTAAGGTCTCCTTAGACCGGACGATAAAACAGATATGATGCAATGGATGTAATAGATGTGATGCAACAGAGAGTACAATAGACGCAAAATGGTGACATACGCCAACCACGCTGGACTCGTGAGTGGAGGAAGAACAAAGAAAATTAATCAGGAGCGCGTTCCACGTAACCTAAGATAAATTCCAGGCACGCTGAAATCGTGTGAGGAAGGGGACAAAGAGAGAAACATAGGGACTTATCCCAGTGTTTCGGAATGGTATAAGCATTGGAATGTATTCCGAACGCTTTTAACCAAAGGGGGAGAAACATAGGGACGTATCCCGGTGTTTCAGAATGGTGTGAGCATTGGAACGTATTCCGAACGCTTTTAACCGAAGAGGGAGAAACATAGGGACGTATCTTGGCGTTTCAGAATGGTGTGAGCATTGGAACGTATTCCGAACGCTTTTAACCAAAGAGGGAGAAACCTAGGGACGTATCCCGAGGTTTCGGAATGGTGTGAGCATTGGAACGTATTCCGAACGCTTTTAACCGAAGAGGGAGAAACATAGGGACGTATCCCGGCGTTTCAGAATGGTGTGAGCATTGGAACGTATTCCGAATGTTTTTAATCAAAGAGGGAGAAACCTAGGGACGTATCCGGTGTCCCGGTGTTTCAGAATGGTGTGAGCATTGGAACGTATTCCGAATGCTTTTAATCAAAGAGGGAGAAACCTAGGGACGTATCCCGTGTTTCGGAATGGTGTGAGCATTGGAACGTATTCCGAACACT
>JAPPVO010000014.1:21246814-21301275 GCA_030407325.1 Camellia japonica
CAACAGATGTATCCATGCGGCCTCCCACTCACCCATATCCTCGTCATAAGGTATGGGCCAACCGCCTGTGTCTAGGCCGGTGAGTACGGCGAAGTCCAGCGGGGTCATGGTCATATCCCCAGTGGCAGAAAAATGGAAAGAATTGGTGGTGTCCCACCATCTCTCCACCAGAGCAGCTAATAGTGTCCTGCTGGCAGGACAGTGTGATAATCCCATGCAGAATGCCCCGAATCCTGCTGCATCAACCAAATCCCGGACAGCCTCCGGGAGCTCGGCGTACCACTCCCTCGCGGCAGTGGGCCGTATCCTCGTACTGTACGAGAGCCAACCTGTGTTCAGAATAATGTATATGTCAGAATCAGAATTGGTAAGCTGTGTGCAAATCAGATGAAGTAGCAGTGTGCAAATGAATCATTAATCAGTGGGTTGCGTGTTCACTATAATTTCTACCTGGGCTGCCTGTTCAGTAAATCAGTGTTTTGGGCTGCGTGTTCAAATCATTAATCAGTGGGCTGCGTGTTCACTATAATTTCTACCTGGGATACGTGTTCAGTAAATCAGTGTTTTGGGCTGCGTGTTCAAATCATTAATCAGTGGGCTGCGTGTTCACTATAATTTCTACCTGGGCTGCGTGTTCAGTAAATCAGTGTTTTGGGCTGCGTGTTCAAATCATTAATCGGTGGGCTGCGTGTTTACTTCAATTTATATCTGGGCTGCGTGTTCAGTAAATCAGGGTTTTGGGCTGCGTGTTCAAATCATTAATCCGTGGGCTACGTGTTCACTATAATTTCTACCTGGGCTGCGTGTTCAGTAAATCAGTGTTTTGGGCTGCGTGTTCAAATCATTAATCAGTGGGCTGCGTGTTCACTATAATTTCTACCTGGGCTGCGTGTTCAGTAAATCAGTGTTTTGGGCTGCGTGTTCAAATCATTAATCGGTGGGCTGCGTGTTCACTTCAATTTATATCTGGGCTGCGTGTTCAGTAAATCAGTGTTTTGGGCTGCGTGTTCAAATCATTAATCCGTGGGCTATGTGTTCACTATAATTTCTACCTGGGCTGCGTGTTCAGTAAATCAGTGTTTTGGGCTGCGTGTTCAAATCATTAATCAGTGGGCTGCGTGTTCACTATAATTTCTACCTGGGCTGCGTGTTCAGTAAATCAGTGTTTTGGGCTGCGTGTTCAAATCATTAATCAGTGGGCTGCGTGTTCACTATAATTTCTACCTGGGCTGCGTGTTCAGTAAATCAGTGTTTTGGGCTGCGTGTTCAAATCATTAATCAGTGAGCTGCGTGTTCACTATAATTTCTACCTGGGCTGCGTGTTCAGTAAATCAGTGTTTTGGGCTGCGTGTTCAAATCATTAATCAGTGGGCTGCGTGTTCACTATAATTTCTACCTGGGCTGCGTGTTCAGTAAATCAGTGTTTTGGGCTGCGTGTTCAAATCATTAATCAGTGGGCTGCGTGTTCACTATAATTTCTACCTGGGCTGTGTGTTCAGTAAATCAGTGTTTTGGGCTGCGTGTTCAAATCATTAATCGGTGGGCTGCGTGTTCACTTCAATTTATATCTGGGCTGCGTGTTCAGTAAATCAGTGTTTTGGGCTGCGTGTTCACTATAATTTCTACCTGGGCTGCGTGTTCAGTAAATCAGTGTTTTGGGCTGTGTGTTCAAATCATTAATCAGTGGGCTGCGTGTTCACTTTAATTTCTACTTGGACTGTGTGTTCAGAAAATCAGAGTTTGGGGACTGTGTGTTCTACTCTCAATTAGTGTATGCCGTGTGTTCACAATCAATCAGTCAGTGAGCCGTGTGTTCAGCAATTCAAGTGTTTAAGTCGCATATTCAGAATGCAAACAAAGTACTATGTCGTAAGCTAAAACTGTGTGTTCAAGCATGGCGAAGCTACAAAGCGCACGGAAAATGCAGAAAATGAAGTAAAATACCTCTCGTGCCTCGGAAGAGAGGTGATGCTCCGGCTCTCGTAGAAGCAAGTCTCCGGGTGCCCGATCATTGAAGTCAGTGAAATGACGGAAAACGGCTCGCGGAAGAATGTGCACCGCCGGGGCATATCTCTCGGGGATAAAAGGACGGACTCTCGGGGGGAGCGCCATGATATCAAAATCATCTCCGGCACCTGGAGGACCTCCACCGTGAGGGAAATTACCTGCCATTTCAAGAAATCTGCAAAAATGAGCCAAAATTGGAAAAAGTCAACAAAAGTCAACTCCCGGGAAATGAAAAAGTCAACAAAAGTCAACTCCCGAGAAAATCTTCCAAATATTGAGACAAACTTACCTCAAGTGGTGAAAATAAGAAAAGAAGCTCCGAAATCAAAATTTAGTCGACTCAAAGTGCTTAAAACTGGAAGATTTCGCGAAAACAACTTGCAAAAAAGGCCGAAAAGCGCGTATAAAATGCAGATCTGAAAGAAAAAATGGTTTGGGAGGCAAGGGGAGAAGTTTCCACGGCTGTGGGAGTGATTTCACATTGAATGGGTGAGGATATTTATAGAAAATGAGGCAAAAGACGAAATTGCCCCTACTTTTGGGCAGGTGGCCGGCCGGCCACCTTTTCTGGCTGGCCGGCCATTTGCTTTTTGAAACATGGCCGGTGGCTTCCCCTTGGGCAACCACCTAGCCGGCCATCTCCCCCACCTCCCCACCTAGCTCCCTGCAAATTTTGAGGAAGATTGGAGCTCCCGGGACCTGAAAAAGTTCAAGAAAAGTGCACTTCCGGTCGCGAAATTGGTCCGCCAGAACTTCAGCTGCAGTTTCTGACATGTGTCTCATCATTACTCATCAAAATCAAAGTGTATCCTTTTTGATCATGTTGTAACCTCTCTGGGAGGTGAACCCGAGGCCGCGTTTGAGTTGCCTTCACCGAAATGCGCGTTTTCTTACTCGTTATTCCGCAACAAATGGGCACCCTGATTCGTGCTCATTTTGCATTGTTGTGCATATAACTTGCATTCTCATGAACATTTTGCATTGTCATGCATGTTTTCTTGGTGTACCATACCTCTGTGCTTGAGCATGCGTTGTCACGCACGTTCCTTTCTCGCATTGTGATGTATTTACTCGCCGACACTGCGTGTGTCAAACTTTCGGAATCACAGGAATCACATTGAATATATGTAGTTAGCATATTGTTCTTGTTGAATCTCTCTTTTTGCAGGCACGATATTGTATGTACGGTTCATTTGAGGCTGGTGCGACCAGACGAATCGCGCAGGTATCGTATCTTTTCCGTGTGAGACGCAACGAGAATTGAATGATTCTCCGCATTCCTAACTGCATGAAATGTAGTTGTCACTTTGCATTCTTGCTTAAAATTGTTGCATCTATTTGCGAATACTTGCCTCATTACAGCTTGCTGCACTTGCATGATCACTTGGCTCTATGCATGTCTCTTTGCATTTTGCCCCTTGCCTGCGGGCACGCCTGCGGGCGCATTTCTCTGTTCATCTTGTATGATTGTCTAAGTGTTCGGCCTTGTCAAAAATGGGTCGTCTCTGGGCTTTGACATTCACTCCCGTCACTTGTGACTTCCGAGTTCTGTCAAAGAGGGGCAACTGTAGACACCCCATTTTTGACCGACCTTAAGACTCAGACGTCACCGGCTGAGCGCTCGGTGATGTTGCATATTGTGCTCGTTCAGAAGTCTCAGAGTCGCGGCCGTGCGCCCTGCCTCCGGACTTCCGAACTCTCTTCTGTGCCTTGCCTCGGTTTGCGAACCGGACTCGGTTTTCTCTGTTTTCTTTCCTGAGGGGAGGGAGAGGTCTAGTAGACCATCTCTCAGTGGCCGTGGGCTACATTTCGTGGCCGTAGGCCATTTTGCCCATTTCGGAGCCCGGTTCCCGGTTTTCGGAGCCGTCAGGCCGTGTGCCTCGGTTCGGGACCGTCTAACCATCTCCGATTCCTCCGGTTTTTGGCATGCACCTCATTTACTCCCTTTCGAGGGACACTGGGGTCTTAGATACCCACTTCGGGGCCGAATGCCACTTTCGGTGCTTAACAGCCTATTTTCGGGATCCCGAACTGCGTGTTTTGGTCCCCGAGCGTTCGTTTTGCATCGGTTTTTGTTCATTTTTGGAAGGTACATCTGTTTTATCATCAAGAAGATCACTGGAGGGTGGGAGGCTAGCAATTGTCTCAGCAACCTGTTATGCTCTTCCGGCGCCCCCCGGCGCCCGTTTTTCTCACTTCCGGGCTAATGTTGAACACCCTAGGGCCATTTTCTTCAAGCCAAAACCACATATTTGTGTTGTACACACATGGGAGGACCCTAAAAACCCATGGCCGGCCAGTAATTCTTTGGTCCATTTTGAACCCTCTTCGAAAAGTGGCTTGTTGTTTCTCCTGTTTTAGAGTTGCCAAAATTGAACCATGGGGTCTTGTTCAGCACACATGGGAGGCCACCAATGTGTGGTGGCCGGCCAGCAAATCTTTGTTTTATTTTTACCCCTTGGCCGGCCGGCCATGGGGGGTGGCCGGCCGGCCACCTGCAGCAAAAGCACATGGCCGGCCATGCTTCCCTCAGTGCATACTTTACAGCTGTATAGCTGTTTCCCCCAGAAAATATCTGCATCCGGGGGATATTTTGGGAGGGAAAGCTTGGGTGCATTTCCCTCCACCTTTACACCCCACCTTTTGTCCATATAAGGAGCCTCCCAACACTCTCTCAAGGGTTAGAAAAATTGCTCTCAAGCATACACACCCCTATCCCTCTCTATCTCTCAAAAACTCTCAAGTTTAGTGCCATTTCTTCATCATCATCAAGCATCACCATCACCACTCCATTTCCAGCAGCAAGGAGGGGTTCTTGAGAGGCTTAGAAGCAACATTCTTCAAGCAAAAGGCAGCCAAGAAGTTGTCTACAAGGGTAAGTCTCAAACTCCCTCTTTTACACCACTTTCTTGCCTCTTTTCTTAAGCCTATTTGCTTATTGTTTTGGGCTCCGACCAGAACTGAAATGGGCCTTGTTTTGAGCTATTCTTCATGTTTTCTCAAGGGCTCAACCCTGTTTGAGCCCTCTATGGTGCACTTGTTTCAATATCCTCTTATATGCCATTATTTTGCATTGAATATTTGGCCTATGTGTGATCTGAATTGGAGCATCTCATGAACTGATATTGTACTTATTTTGAGGCCCTCTTCAACATTGAAGAACGGCTCAACCTTGTTTTCATGCTCCATATGCCACTTGCTTTGAATCCATGTTTTACCCTTGTTTTTGCATGCTTTTTTCTAGCCTATGAGTGATCTGTTTTCGAGCATAATGTAAACTGTGAGTGGGCCTATTTTGAGCCCCTATTCAACATTTAAGAAGGGCTCAACCCTTTTTGACCTCTCTATCATGTACTTGCTTCATAATCTCTCATATTTACCGTAAATTTGCATGATTTGTTTGACCTACTTGTAGTCTGTTTTGGAGCATGTCATGAACTGTGAGTAAGCTTATTTTGTGTCCCTCTACAACATTGTATAAGGGATAAACCTTGTTGGGGTCTCCATGTTGTGCTTGTCTTTATACCCCTCTTTGACCCCCATTCTTACATGCTTTTTTAAGCTTATCTAGCTTCTATTTTCGGCCATCATCAGAACTGGAAAGAGTCATATTTTGATCTTCTTGACATATTTCATTGAGGGTCTTTGCTGGTTTGATGAATGTTTGGGGTACCTCATGTTATAGCCTTGTATATCCTCAATCTTGCATAGCATTTTTATCATGTTTGCATACTGAGTTGGGGGATGTCATCTCCTGTAAATGTGCATATTTTTAGTCCCTCATCAGTGTTGTAGAAGGGTACTTTTCCATTTGGGCATCGCATGTATCACTCGCTTCAATGCCCCTCTCTTGGCCCGTATTTTTGAATGCTATTGTTGCCCTATCTATGCTTGCACTTTGGCTTTGTTCTAGACTGAAAAATGCTTGTTTCGGGGCTGCCTTGCTAATGTTTTGCATGTCATGTGCCAATTATGCATGTTTAGTATGGCTGTAGGCCATTTTGGGTGCTTAATATTGCATTTCGGGATCATTCCATGTTTCGGGTGCACTTTGGCCATGTTTCGGGGGTTTTTTCCCCCACATTTCAGTGCTAGAATTCCATTTGCATGTTTGCATATCATTTCCATGTCATTTCATGCCTTAGGGCTATCGCCTCGGTTTGTGCGCCCGTGTGCACGCATTTCGAGGCGGTTCATTTTTATCCGTTGGCCTCCTGTGTGAGTGTGGCTGAGGCTCTCTCATGTTGGTATAAGCCCATTCTGCATTCTGTATGTCATTTTAGTCTCATTGCATTGCATATGCTATCGCCTCGGTTTGCGCACCCGTGTGCACGCATTTCGAGGCGCTTCATTTTTATCCGTTGACCTCCTGTGTGAGTGTGGCTGAGGCTCTCTCATGTTGGTATAAGCCCATTCTGCATTCTGTATATCATTTTAGTCTCATTGCATTGCGTATGCTATCGCCTCGGTTTGCGCGCCCGTGTGCGCGCATTTCGAGGCGCTTCATTTTTATCCGTTGGCCTCCTGTGTGAGTGTGGCTGAGGCTCTCTCATGTTGGTATAAGCCCATTCTGCATTCTGTATGTCATTTTAGTCTCATTGCATTGCGTATGCTATCGCCTCGGTTTGCGCGCCCGTGTGCACGCATTTCGAGGCGCTTCATTTTTATCCGTTGGCCTCCTGTGTGAGTGTGGCTGAGGTTCTCTCATGTTGGTATAAGCCCATTCTGCATTCTGTCTGTCATTTTAGTCTCATTGCATTGCGTATGCTATCGCCTCGGTTTGCGCGCCCGTGTGCATGCATTTCGAGGCGCTTCATTTTTATCCGACGGCCTCTTATGTGAGTGTGGCTGAGGTCCACTCGTGTTAGTATAAGTCCAATTTGCATTTCCATGTCATTTCATGCCTTACGGCCATTGCCTCGGTTTGCGTGTCCGTGTGCACGCATTTCGAGGCACTTCATTTTTATCCGACGGCCTCTTATGTGAGTGTGGCTGAGGTCCACTCGTGTTAGTATAAGTCCAATTTGCATTTCCATGCCATTTCATACCTTAGGGCCATCGCCTCGGTTTGCGCGCCCGTGTGCACGCATTTCGAGGCATCTCATTTTCATAGCACTGTGCATGCTAGGATTGTATTTTAGTTACATTCATGCATATCATGCATATTGCATCGTGTTCGGAATAGAAGTTAGCCCGGGCACGGGAAACGAGGCGCGTTTCGTACTCCGAGTGACGGAACGGGTCTCAATTCCCAAGTCACCGACACTCCGGATTACCCATGATGAAGTTAGGTTTTATTGTAGCATTCATCTGCATTCATCCTATATTGAGTTGTGCAATCCGACTCTTCGGCCATCATGCATCGAGATGCGTGATTGGTGGCACGAGGATCGAGGCATGCATATATTTTTGAAATACATTGCTATGCCCCTTTCCTGCTCTCTGTTGCAGCAAAATAGAGAATCAGCAACTTTTCAGAGTCGGGCACGCATTTCGAGAAATATTGCAAACAAAGGCTAATCGGGGCATCCCAGTAGATTTCCGAAAAGGCAGCCCAGTATACATCATTCATCAGAATCGAGGCAGCCCCCCTGGCTTGTATGCCAGTTTACCGCTTTCTTCTTTAATTTGTTAATTAATTAGGGATCTGTATTATTTCGGACTGTATTATTCTTTCATTTCGGACTGTATTATTTATTCGGACCCTCTGCGCGAGGGCGTAATTGTAATAAGTGTGGGTGAGTGTGATGTATGTCTTCCAACCCTACGTCTTTCTTCCCTTTTATTTACCCGCTTATGATGGTTAGATATAGGGCATATTTCAATAAGCATACAGTATGACAGCATGTTTGCATCATTCATCTGTTTTGCACGCACCGGGCTCGGCGCATCATACAAACTGCATTTGTATTTCAATTCCAAATTGAATACATGTTAGTTGTAGCATTCCATGTGCCATGTTTAGAATAGCCGAGCCTGCTATAGTTGCATTTTGCATGTGTTGCATTAGACATTTCTGTATAATTAGGATCATGCATTGATTTCTAATCGGTTTTCTGTTTTGACTTGGAGTACTCGGTGAGTTTTATGCTTTAGCATCCTTGCATGCGTGTGAGTGTTGCCATGAATAGCATGCTTACCATGAAGCTATATGCTTATGTGATATAACTGCCTTGAATGCCTGTGGGTGGAGGTTAGGTTACTTGAATTGGGACAATTCATCAAATGTTTGTTTTAAGCCCACTAGATAGTGGCAAAATCATGTTTTCCTAAGCCCACCCGAGGGTGGCAAATCCACGTCTTAGCCTACCTGCGGGTAGCACCATCAAACCATTTTCAAACAAACAAACATGAAATGTTTTGTTCTAATTCAGGCGGCCCAGTCTATACTTATTTGCTGCGAGCATCATATAGTAACCTAGGCTAATAACCGGAATAAGAACTCGCAATGTTTTCAAAATAAGATATCATGGTTAGTAGAGGCCAGTCTTTGACCGGGCGAGCGGGGGTGCTCACGAAGTGACCTTCCCCAATCGTACCCAAGTTCCCGAGCCGAGGCAACTTTGGTGATGACGGACACGTGGCCTTTGGCACCGAGTCAGGGTTTCCTAAATTTCCCATTAAAAAACATTTAGGTGGCGACTCTGTATCTGGCGAAGTAGTCCATGTTTGGCACTTCTTTCAAAAAATCTGTTTTCAAAACGATTTGCCAGATTTGGACTCTTTGGTTCAAGATTGAGAACCGTGACATTTGAGTCCTTGAACTGTAGTGACCCCAATATGAACGGAATGGGACTTAACCCTCCCGGATGCGTTCGGGGACGTCTACAAGTAGTCAAGCATACATATGTGAAAATACATTGCCATGCCCCTTTCTTGCTCTCTGTTGCAACAAATCAAGAATCAACAGCCGTTCAGAGCTTTGCACAATATTCCGAGCATAAACTGTAAACAGAGGCTAATCGGGGCGTCGCAATGGATTTCCACGCCAAACAACTCAAACATGCATCATTCGTCACCCGGAGCAGAGTCGAAGCAGTCCCTGGCTTGCACGCCAATTTATTGCTTTCCTAGATTAATTTGTTAATTAATTAGGGTTTTGTACTTATTCGGACTGTATTTATTTGGGACCGTATTATTCTTTCGGACCCTCTGCGCGAGGGCAATGTTGTAATAAGTGTGCGTGAGTGTGATGTATGTCTTCCAACCCCACGTCTTTCTTTACCTTTTATTTACCTGCTTATGATGGTTAGATTAGGGCATGTTTCAATTAGCATATAGTAGATAGCATGTTTGCATTCATTCATCTGTTTTGTATGCACTGGGCTCGGTGCATCATACTAACTGCATTTGTATTTCAATTCCAAGTTGAATACTTGATAGCTGTTGCATCTCATATGCAATGTTTAGAATAGCCGAGCCTGCTATAGTTGCATTTTGCATGTGTTGCATTAGGCATTTCTGTATACTTAGGATCATGCATGGATTTCTAATCAGTTTTTGTTTTGGGTTGGAGTACTCAGTGAGTTTTATGCTTTAGCATCCTTGCATGCGTGTGAGTGACTGCCATGAATAGCATGCTTACCATGAGGCTATTTGCTTATGTGATATAACTGCCTGAATGCCTGTGGGTGAAGGTTCGGTTATTTGGATTGGAACAAATCATTAACTGTGAGTTTTAAGCCCACTAGATAGTGGCAAAACCATCATTTCTAAGCCCACCTGAGGGTGGCAAAATCTGCATTTTAAGCCTACCTGCGGGTAGCAAACCATCTTTCAAAAACAAACATGAAGTGTTTTGTTCCAATTCAGGCGACCCGGTCTATACTTGTATGCTGTGCGCATCACATAGTAAATCTAGGCTAATAACCGGAATAAGAATGCATAATGTTTTCAAAACTAGATATCATGGTTAGTAGAGGCCGATCTTTGATCGGGCGAGCGGGGGTGCTCACGAAGTGACCTTCTCCAATCGTACCCAAGTTCCCGAGCCGAGGCAACTTTGGTGATGACTGACACGTGGCCTTAGGCAATGAGTCAGGGTTTCCTAAATTTCCAAAAATAAAATATTTAGGTGGCGACTCTGTATCTGGCAAAGCAGTCCATGTTTGGCACTTCTTTCAAAAAATCTGTTTTCTCAAAACGATTTGCCGGATTTGGACTCTTTGGTTCAGATTAAGAACCGTGACAACAAATCGAGTCCGAACTGTAGCGAGGTCCCCCGCGGACTTGTTACAGTTTCTGGCGACTCTGCTGGGGATTTAGAGGGCTTGACTCGAACGCATGATATCTTGTTTTGATTACACTTGTGTGTTTCTTTGCATTACATGTGCATTGGTGCGCCTAGGACACCGTGTTTGCCATCTGCTATTCCTGAACGGTTTGCCGGAGGCTTGTCTTGTCAAGGCATGACCATAAGGCTGACCGGTTGTGGGCTCTGCCAGTATGGGAACACAAACCCCGGTTTTTCCGGGGCACCCTTTTGACCATTCGACCTAGTGCATATTCGGAATCCATAGTGACCATTCCAAACTAGGACAGGTTGCTTACCCGATATAGGTTGTTTGAAACCGCTGCGTGCGTAGTGAAACCCTAGCTCCTGACAAAATAGGACAGGGAAACCCTACCCCAACATAGGGGTGTTTTGGCTCTCACTTATCTGTTATGTGCTTTTAGAGTGCGTCTCTACAGGAATGCATGTATCAGTTTACAAGCTTGGGCATCAGACCTGCGGGCACCAGTTCAATATTTTGGGATTCAGTTTTACCCGAGGGTATCAATTTTGAGGCAGAATTTTGGGGGCAGAATTCAGTAGAGGGCACAGTCATCCTATTATGCTCGTATCTGCTTTGGTTTAGTTGAGCTGAGGTGCTGTCTGTTTTCTCTTTTGCTAGGGGGTAGTCCTGGAACTATAGCTTCAGAAGGCTCCGATATCCCCCGGGTACATTGGACTAGTGCTGATAGACTTTGTTAGGTCAGAGATTCAATTTAAGGGCAAATCAGTGTTCCTTCGCCAAAAACAGGGTAAAAGGGCCAGTCAGGCACAGATCACCAGTTCAGCAGTTACCAGATCAGTGGCCCTTAACAGTCGGACTGAGGTCTCAATTGTTGCAACAGCAAAGCGGCGCGTCTGCTTCACAATAAGTTCCTCCCCCAGCAGGAGCTCCAGCACCTGGGGAGACGCCAAATGTCCAGGAAGGTACGGACATTCCGGTAAGGCTGGCTCCGCCCCTAATCCTACCCCAATTATCCAAAACACCCACCAACCTGCCGAATTCTCCCTTTGAGTCCGAGGTGGACCCCACAACATTAAAGGTGAGCAAGCTTGAAAAGTTGTTCAAGAAATCCCAGGGGGTAAAGTCCATCCCGGACATTGAGGACGGGTACACCGACACAGCTGTGACACTGCCGGACAGGTTCAAGATGCCTCACATCGACCGCTTTGACGGGTCAGGAGATCCCATGGTCCACTTGAGTTTGTTTTCAGATGTTCTGCGCCCGATGGGCTTGACAAGATTACAGAAGCTCTCCCTTTTTGGCAGGACCCTGTCAGGTATTGCGGCCATCTGGTACACCAAATTGGAGGATTCAGTGAAACGAAACTAGGAGGAGATGGCTGAGGCCTTCGTCGCACAATATTCATACAATACCCAAATCGAGATTACAACCCGTGATCTTGAGACGACGAGGCAGGAGCCTAAGGAGAGCTTCTCAGAATTCGTGGCCTGCTGGAGGGCCAAAGCCTCAATGATGACTATTAGGCCAACAGATAAGGATCAAATACGGATGGTTGTGCGCAACCTCCAGCCCAAACTAATACAGAAAATGATCGTGCTCCCCTTCCCTACCTTTTCAGATTTGCATGAGATGGGAGTACAGATCGAGGATGCTATGAAGCAGGGACTCATTGACCAGGAGAAGGAGCTGCCCAGGAGGGCGTTTTCCCGCAGTTCGAATGCGACCACCAGTGGTGATGCAGCTGCAAGATCTTCTGAAGTGGGCATGGTCGCCACCACCACACCAAGAGCAGCCACCCCCTTTGTTGGTGCATCCACTTCAAACCCCCGAACTTCAGACTATCTACCCCGAGGCAAGAGGGTTTTCACCCCACTTTATATGTCTTTGTCTAAAGCCCTGGGGGTCCTACTCAGGAAAGGACATCTGAAACCGTTAGAGCAACGGCCTCTACCTGATCCTCTCCCTCCAAAGCATGACCCGACTAAGTACTGTGCTTTCCATCAACAAACTAGTCATGACACCGACAGTTGCATCCGTCTCCGCCACGAGATACAAAATTTGATTGACAACGGGGTCATCCCCACACCAGGTCCTGCAAAGTCTATCGGCACTTGATCAGTGAACTTGTGGGGGATAATGTGATGTGATCGAGGGATGAACCACCTGCGGGCGGTGTTCAGTTTATTTCAGATATGGTATATGGCACGCACTGTTTTGAGCATCTGTGAATGCTGGTTTTTGTACATTCTGACTTAGGTATTGGGTCAGTTTTGTTGTGTTATTTTGAGTCTGTCTCTTTGTTTTGAGTCAGTCTTTTTGTTTAGGGTCTGTCTTGTTGTATCGAGTCAGTCCTATTGTACAAAAAGTCAGGTGATTCCGGGGGTGTTACCTCGGGCATCACCATTTTGTTTTGCATTTGTCTTTTCGTTTTGTTTTGAGTCTGTTTCTGCCTGGAGCCGGTTACACTAACAGATTTGAATGAACAACAGTGATTTTCACATTCTTGTGTTTGCCTCTGCCTTGTGCCAATTGTGCCAGAAATTCTAAATGAGATGGCAGTATTTGACTAGAAGCTGTGTCTTTTCTGTGCCTTGAATTCATTGCAACGACCTAAGTTTTCCAAAACTTTTTGAACACTGCGGTGAAAACGAAGAGGAAGGAATTCCTCGGGATTTGCAAAACTTTGATCAATTGAGAGAAAGAGAGGCATGCTAAGCCTTTTAATGAATGAAATCGTGCTTGTTAGCGTGAGTACTGAGAAGGACCCTGGCTTGACCCAGACTGGTTCCACACTATCTTCAGCGCGAGCAATTTGTCACCTTCTTAAAAACTTTCAAAAACAAAATGTTTTGCGCGGTCTTGCGAAGACCTGTGTGGAATCGCTCTTGAGATTGTGCAGCTTAGGATCGCTCTCAGCCTCGAGACTTGAGCCCTTGCTTTCAAACCTTGACCTTGGGTTCAGAGTGTTCAACGGTCAACCGCGATATGAGGCCTGTATAGATTTGAAACAACCCTCGAACAAGAGGCACCAAAGTCAGATCAAGAAGATCAGACCTCATCAGAAGAAGCTTGCGAAGCTAGAACAGAAGCACCCCTCGAACTAGGGGCAAAAATGTCCGATGTGCTCGAAGAGCCGAAGATGGATCCTTCCGCAAATCGATACAACAGCCACTCCCTTGGATACGGATGGCTTAGAGATCCTAAAACCATTTGGCATGGACTTGTTACACTTTTACCCTTTGAGAGGCTCGCTGGGCCGAAACCCGAAAGGGCGACCCAGGCAAAAGTTAGAGCAAGAAAAGATATATACAAAAAGCAAAAAAAAAATGAAGAAAAGAGAAAAAGAAGAAAAGCAAAAAAGGGAAAAAAGAAGAAAAGAGAAAAAAAAAAGAAAAAAAGAGAAGAAAAGAATTGAAAAGAAAAGAAAAACAGAAGCTCGTAAGGTCGAAAACCCGCAACGGGCGCCTTGGCAAAAGTTAGCCTAAAAAGGAGAGGTTAATACCCGAGTGTACCTTAACCCCCGAACTACGTGAGGCTTGATTCCCATCTTTGGGATACGTAGGCAACTTCATCCTGAAGTCCAGCTGTAAAACACTTCAAAATTTGACTGTGTCCATGTAATGGTTTTGATCATCTTTGCTTTCTCTAAATCCGAGAATTTGGTTGTGTTCGTCACTCTGAGGACTGACTACAATGCGCCGCGGTGCTATCCAAACAAGGGGCAACTTTCCATTGCCATTCAATGCGCTGCGGTGCCATGCAAACAAGGGGCAACTTTCCGTTGCCACTCAATGCGCCGCGGTGCCGTTCAAACAAGGGGCAACTTTCCGTTGCCATACAGCTCTCTTCAAGCACGGGGCAGTTTTCCTTTGGATCCGAGGTTGTGCATCTCAGGAGTAGGTTTCATGCTCGTTGAGCAATGGCCGTTTGCAAAAATAGTTTTTGAGGATTTTTATTGAGGTTGACTAATTCTCTCGAAAATTATTTCATTTTTTCCAAAACTGGACCATTTCTTGGACCCAAAAAAGGAAAATTTTCAATGCTCATAGCCTGACTTGCATGATTTTAAATCAAGAAAATTGAACAAGCATGTTAATCTAACTCTCATTTTTTATCAAAATTGTTTTAGTAGAAAGCCAAAAATAAAAAAATGGTCAAAATGATAAACTAGGGGCACAGTTGAGTCAGGTGTTCTGTCTTTTCTCCATTGTCAACATACTTGCCAGAAAGGGCATCGTACTTGCCAAGAAAGACACTCTACCTGCCAGAAGAGGGCACAACTGAAGCTAACAGCAAAAGGGCAGAAAGCTCTCACATCCTCCAAGCAATGAGGTATCAAGCCAAGTGCAAAGCACGAACTGGAATGGGGCCAGATATTCCACTCTCTCATCTGGACAGATCTGATCACGTCCAAACTCCCCAGCAGAGCACCGTCGACCGATGTCAGCTGCAGATTTGCTACACACCCAATTGTAGTGCGGCCCCTCTGTGGAAAAAACTCACTGTTGTGAACAAGAAGAAGAATCTAGCGGAATGCTAGGGGCAAGACCCCGCAACTTTCTGTTTATCCATCAACCACCCAGGGGAGGGATAAAAAATGAGAGATTGAAGAATAGAGAGATGTGCGTTGAGAGAAAAAGTAAGAAAATGGCTTTTTCAGAAAAACAGAGCCTGAGGGCCGAGTGATGTGAGAATCACAAATGAGAAAGGGTGGGAATAATACCCGGAGAAAACTGGCTCCTCGTGCACTGAGAGGTCTCTCGTCTTTGTAACACGTCTGTGTGTCATGTCTCTTGTTTTGTTTGTCTCGATTCTTGCTTTGAGTCGTTCCGAGCGTGTCTCGATGTGTTTAGGTTGTTTTACCTTGTTTTTCCTTTGTTGAGTGGTGTTTAGGTTGTGTGCCTTTTATTTCCGTGTTGAGTTGTCTTGCTGTGTTCAGTCATAGGCTCAATACCTGGTCGAAAACTCATCTCTCAATTTCAAAAATAAAATCGTTTTGTGCTCAAAGTGCTGTGTCATTCTTCACGTTTGTGCAAAACAAGATTCGTTCTTTCATAAAACCGCACGGTTCAACCCAGGTCATGTGAGAACAGTAAAACCAGGACCTATCTGAAGCTATATGGGTTCCAGACTGCAAAGCAAAAGAAAAGAGGGAAAATCGAAGCATTTGAGTGTGTTTCACCTTCAGCAAATTCCGTGATTGTACTCCGGATGTACCTCCTCAGGCCTTGTCACTACTCTGAAGTATGAGTGTATCTCGGCCCCAAGCTTAAGCCTACTCCAAGTCAGAATGGCAATTAAAGCAGCAGCAGATGTTATCTCTCTCTGGTATGAACAAGGTGTGCCCGTTTTTTGAGCTGAGTGTGTTGCAAACCCCTCCGAAAGGTAAATCGGAGGTCGCGTTTGAATTTGGTCTCGTTAAGGCTTGTATTCCCTTATTCGGCATTTTGTTTCAAATATGCGTTGTCACGCACGTTCCATTTGCATCATGATGCACGTTCCAATTGCATCGTTATGCACCCACTTCACTTGCATCGTGATGCACGTTCCAATTGCATTGTTATGCACCCACTTCACTAGCATTGTTATACCCATTCATTGCATTGATTATGCACATCTATCTCGCATTGTTATGCTCATTACTTGCTTTGTTATGCACCATTTCACTTGCAATTATCATTCTTTCTCCTCGCGCGTGCGACGGGTTAGACCTCCTTTGGTTTAGAGCATTTGGAACACGTTCCAATGCCCGCATCTTTTATTCTGAAACACCAGGATACGTCCCTACGTTTTTCCTTCCTTCCGAAACACTGGGATACGTCCCTATGTTTCTCCTTCATTCCGAAACACCGGGATACGTCCCTATATTTCCCTCTTTTTTCGAAGCACCGGGATACGTCCCTATGTTTCTCCTTCATTCCGAAACACCGGGATACGTCCCTATATTTCCCTCTTTTTCCGAAGCACCGGGATACGTCCCTATGTTTCTCCTTCATTCCGAAACACCGGGATACGTCCCTATATTTCCCTCTTTCTTCGAAGCACCGGGATACGTCCCTATGTTTCTCCTTCATTCCGAAAAACCGGGATACGTCCCTATGTTTTCCTCTTTTTCCGAAACACCGGGATACGTCCCTATGTTTCTCCTATGTTTCTCCTTCATTCCGAAACACCGGGATACGTCCCTATGTTTCTCTTCCTTTCCGAAACACCGGGATACGTCCCTATGTTTCTCCTTCATTCCGAAACGCCGGGATGCGTCCCTATGTTTCTCCCTCTTCGGTTAAAAGCGTACGGAATACGTTCCAATGCTCACACCATTCCGAAACACCGAGATACGTCCCTAGGTTTCTCCCTCTTTGGTTAAAAGCGTTCGGAATACGTTCCAATGCTCACACCATTCTGAAACGCCGGGATACGTCCCTATGTTTCTCCCTCTTCGGTCAAAAGCGTTCGGAATACGTTCCAATGCTCACACCATTCTGAAACACAGGGATACGTCCCTATGTTTCTCCCCCTTTGGTTAAAAGCGTTCGGAATACATTCCAATGCTCACACCATTCCGAAACACCGGGATACGTCCCTAGGTTTCTCCCTCTTTGGTTAAAAGCGTTCGGAATACGTTCCAATGCTCACACCATTCTGAAACGCCGGGATACGTCCCTATGTTTCTCCCTCTTCGGTTAAAAGCGTTCGGAATACGTTCCAATGCTCACACCATTCTGAAACGCCGGGATACGTCCCTATGTTTCTCCCTCTTCGGTTAAAAGCGTTTGGAATACGTTCCAATGCTCACACCATTCCGAAACCCCGGGATACGTCCCTAGGTTTCTCCCTCTTTGGTTAAAAGTGTTCGGAATACGTTCCAATGCTCACACCATTCCGAAACACCGGGATACGTCCCTAGGTTTCTCCCTCTTTGATTAAAAGCATTCGGAATACGTTCCAATGCTCACACCATTCTGAAACACCGGGACACCGGATACGTCCCTAGGTTTCTCCCTCTTTGATTAAAAACATTCGGAATACGTTCCAATGCTCACACCATTCTGAAACGCCGGGATACGTCCCTATGTTTCTCCCTCTTCGGTTAAAAGCGTTCGGAATACGTTCCAATGCTCACACCATTCCGAAACCTCGGGATACGTCCCTAGGTTTCTCCCTCTTTGGTTAAAAGCGTTCGGAATACGTTCCAATGCTCACACCATTCTGAAACGCCAAGATACGTCCCTATGTTTCTCCCTCTTCGGTTAAAAGCGTTCGGAATACGTTCCAATGCTCACACCATTCTGAAACACCGGGATACGTCCCTATGTTTCTCCCCCTTTGGTTAAAAGCGTTCGGAATACATTCCAATGCTTATACTATTCCGAAACACTGGGATAAGTCCCTATGTTTCTCTCTTTGTCCCCTTCCTCACACGATTTCAGCGTGCCTGGAATTTATCTTAGGTTACGTGGAACGCGCTCCTGATTAATTTTCTTTGTTCTTCCTCCACTCACGAGTCCAGCGTGGTTGGCGTATGTCACCATTTTGCGTCTATTGTACTCTCTGTTGCATCACATCTATTACATCCATTGCATCATATCTGTTTTATCGTCCGGTCTAAGGAGACCTTAAATCCTGCATCATCATTCGCGCTGTTTTGCGCATCGTACTTGCATTTTACTTGTATTTCATCGCACTGTCTCGTGCACTCTCTGGTCTAGGAGACCTTAAATCCTCTAAAGGTGCAATTCCTTTGGTATTTGTCGTGCCCGAACGACTTCCGATGGTCTGGTATAGCCACCTGCCTGTGTTTGCGGTGAGTTCCTAGGAGACCAACTGAGACGGTGGAAACTAGAGTTCGAATGGCTCATGCCTAGAACGCAAAGGTTCGGGATTTCTGAAACTAAAGTCTGGTTTAAATACCCAGGGGTATATCCTCGGCTTGAAATCTGTATGGCAGCCCCATAGATTGAGATAGCATGTGTATGCGCCTCAATTCTGGATACTGAATCAACCTAGTCTGTCACCCTGTTGGAGAATAGGGAAAGCTGCAACCATAGTCAGGGAGAAAAGTAGCACCTGTGGTTCGACCAATAAGAAGTGAGAGATCCCCAGCACCATGAGGCACGATATTGTATGTACGGTTCATTTGAGGCTGGTGCGACCGGACGAACCGCGCAGGTATTGTATCTTCTCCGTGTGAGACGTGGCGAGAATTGAATAATTCTCCGCATTCTTAACTGCATGAAATGTAGTTGTTGCTTTGCATTCTTGCTTAAAACTGTTGCATCTATTGTGAATATGTGCTTCATTACAGCTTGCTGCATTTGCATGATCATTGAGTCACCTTCGGCGTCTTGCATTGCCAGTTACATTTTGCCCCCTCCTGCCTGCGGGCACATCTCTATTTATCTCACCTGTTTGTCTAAGTCTTCGGCCTTGTCAAAAATGGGTCGTCTCTGGGCTTTGACATTCACTCCCGTCATTTATGACTTTTGAGTTCTGTCAAAGAAGGGCAACTGTAGACACCCCATTTTTGACCGACCTTAAGACTCAGACGTCACCGATTGAGCACTCAGTGATATTGCATATTGTGCTCGTTCAGAAGTTTCAGAGCCTCAGCTGCGAGCCTTGCCTCCAAACTTCCGGACTCTTTTGTGCTTTGCCTCGGTTTGCGAACCAGGCTCTGTTTTCTCTGTTTTCTCTTCCCGAGGGGAGGGAGAGGTCTCGTAGATCATCTCTCAGTGGCCGTAGGCTATGTTTCGTGGTCGTAGGCCATTTTTCCCGTTTGGAGCCCGGTTTCCGATTTTTCGGAGCCGACGGCCGTGTGCCTCGGTTCGGGACCGCTTAACCACCTTCGTTTGCCCCGGTTTTTGGTATACACCCGACCAACATCCATTCCAACAACTTGGAGCTATTTTTCAGAGCTTAGGAGCACCATTTCTCAGACCAAGAGCTGCTGGTCCATTGGTCTTCAAGGGTAGGCTTCTTTTCCCTCTTTTTTGTTCCTATCTTGCTTTATATCTAAGCCTTAGTTGCATGCATTTTTGGGCTCCGACCCAAACTGTAAATAGTCATATTTTGAGATCTTTTTCATGTTTGATTAAGGATCTTTTGCTTTTTGAGGTCTCCTGCTATCACTTGCCTCTTTAACTCTCTTTTAGGCCTATTTTTGCATGGTATTTTAGGCTTATTTGTGAGCTATTTCGTGGCTTGATGTAAACTGTAAAATGTCTTGTTTTGAGCTCCTCTTCAACTTTGTTGAAGGGCTCTCTTCGGTTTGAGGCCAGCAGCTACCACTTGCCTCTTTATCTCTCTTTTAGGCATATTTTGGGGGGAATTTTGAATTTGATTTTCCCCCCTTTTTCTCCACTCCTCTCCTCTATAAAACCAGCAGCTCCAGCTGCATTTTAGGGAGGGTTACAAAGTTTTGTTTGGGAGTCTTGCATTAAAGCTCCCTCTCTCTCTCTTTCAAGCTCCAAAACCCTAAGCTTCTTGCACCATTTACACTACAACCCATAGCACCACACCTCCATCCTCCATTCCCACACTTTGAGGCTGATTTCCAGAGGTTGGAAACTCAGAAATTTGGTCAAAAGCTGCTGGTTCAACTGCTCTACAAGGGTAAGCACTCATTTCCCTCAAACTTGCTTTTTTTTGCTTCATTTTTAAGCCATACTTGCAAGCATTTTTGGGCTCCGACCCAAACTGAAAATGGTCTTATTTTGAGCTTATCTTCATGTTTTATTAAGGACCTTTCTCTGTTTAAGGTCATCTACTATCCCTTTCCTTTTATCTCTCTTTTAGGGCTTAATCTTGCATGATATTTTAGCTCCTTTTGCTAGCATTTTTGGGCTCCGACCCAAACTAGAAATAGTCATTTTTCGAGCTCATCTTCATGTTTCATCAAGGGTTTTTCTCTTTTTGAAGCCACCTGCTACCCCTTTCCCTTTATCCCTCTTTTATGGCTATTTCTTGCATGGTATGTTAGCCCTATTTTTAAGCATTTCTGGGCTTTGATCCAAACTGTAAAGTGCTTCATTTTGAGCCCCTCTTCAACTTTGTTGAAGGGCTCTTCACTGTTTGGGGCCAGAAGCTGCCTCTTGCCTCTTTATCCCTCTTTTAGGCCCATTTTTGCATGATAGTTTGGCCCCATTTGTGTTCATTTTTGAGAGTTGTAATAAACTGAAAAATATCTTGTTTTAATCTCATCTTCAAGTTTGTTTAAGGTTCCATTTTTTTTTTTGAGGTCTTATGCTTTCTCGTATGCTTAATTGCCTCTTGTTTTGAGCCTTGCATCTAAGCTTCAATTGCATGCTTTGTTTGGCCTTCTAGCCACTAAAATCTAGTGGACTTTCAGTGGCTAAGACACTATTTTGAGCCTCCAAATTAGAGGGGGGTGGCCCCCTCTCTCCTTGTCTTGTTTGGGGGTCTTTTAGGCCTTCCAAAGGGACCCTGTTTGG
Organism: Camellia japonica; assembly: GCA_030407325.1. NCBI lineage: Eukaryota > Viridiplantae > Streptophyta > Magnoliopsida > Ericales > Theaceae > Camellia > Camellia japonica. The sequence continues at coordinate 21,267,511 of JAPPVO010000014.1, forward strand.
CATGCATTGAAGTCTGATTTCAGGCCTCATTCTGTGAGTTTTGAGGTCTGCCTTGGCTCTGTCTAAGGCCCATTTTGCCATATTTTATGTCTATGATGCATGTGTAGACCAATCCCATTTAAGGCCTTTCAAAGAGGCCTTTCTTTGCATGTTTCCGAGACTGATTTCAGGGCCATTTTTGTGGGTTTTAAGGCTTTCATAACTCATTTCCAGAGTTGGTTTGGTCATGCTTCATGTCTATCTTGTATGTGCTTAATAACTCCTTGCATGGCCCTCTAAAGTAACTCATCTTTTTTGCATGCCATGGTTGCATATCAGTGGTTATTTGGGCCTATTTTCATGTGTTTTGTTCACTGATTTTTGATGGTTTTGTGAGATTCCATATGCTTCATATACTTGCCATGTAAACCATGTTTGCTAGTCAAATTTGCATACTATTTTAAGTCATCTTGCTAGCATCTTTTGGCCATGTCTTAAACTGGAAACATGCATGTTTTGGGGCTGCCTTGGTTCTGTCTTTAGGTCTCATGATCAAATAATGCATGCTTTGTATAGCTATAGGTCATTGCGTATGCCTAGTTTCGTGTTTCGGGACCATTCCATGCATCGAGTACCATATTGCCATGTTTCGGGGCTGTTTAGCATCATATTTTAGCGCTGAAATTTGTATGTTTGTATGCCATATCCCATGTCTTGCCATGCTTTGGTAGAGTGGCATTTGATGCCTTAGGTTCGGTCCTCGGTTTGCGTGCATGTGTGCACGCATCTCGAGTGTCTCATTTCCATCCAATGGCCTCCTATGTGAGTGTGGCTGAGGTCCACTTGTGTTGGTGTAAGTCCATTGTGCATTATGTATGTCATTTCATTTCATAGCATTGTGTATGCTAGGTTGTATGTTAGCGCATTGTGTATGCCATGTTACCTCGTGCATCGTGTATGCCATTTCATAGCATTGTGCATGTTAGGTTGTATCTTAGTTGCATTCATGCATGTCATGCATATTGCATTGTATTTGGGATAGGAGTTAGCTTGAGCATGGGAAACGAGGTACGTTTCGTACTCCGAGTGACGGAACGTGTCTCAATTCCCCAGTCGCCGACACTCCGGATTACCCATGATGGAGTTTAGGTTTTGTTGTGTTTTCATGTGCATTCATTTCATATTGAGTCGTGCAATTCGACTCCTCGGCCATCATGCATCAAGATGCGCGATTGGTGGCACGAGGATCAAGGACTACACTCCCTGAAGAGTAGTCAAGCATACATATGTGAAAATACATTGCCATGCCCCTTTCTTGCTCTCTGTTGCAGTAAATCAAGAATCAACAGCCGTTCAGAGCTTTGCACAATATTCCGAGCATAAATTGTAAACAGAGGCTAATCGGGGCGTCGCAATGGATTTCCACGCCAAGCAACTCAAACATGCATCATCCGTCACCCAGAGCAGAGTCGAAGCAGTCCCTGGCTTGCACGCCAATTTATTGCTTTCTTAGATTAATGTGTTAATTAATTAGGGTTTTGTACTTATTTGGACTGTATTTATTTGGGACTGTATTATTCTTTCGGACCCTCTGCGCGAGGGCAATGTTGCAATAAGTGTGCGTGAGTGTGATGTATGTCTTCCAACCCCATGTCTTTCTTCCCTTTTATTTACCTGCTTATGATGGTTAGATTAGGGCATGTTTCAATTAGCATACAGTAGATAGCATGTTTGCATTCATTCATCTGTTTTGCATGCACCGGGCTCGGCGCATCATACTAACTGCATTTGTATTTCAATTCCAAGTTGAATACTTGATAGCTGTTGCATCTCATATGCCATGTTTAGAATAGCCGAGCCTACTATAGTTGCATTTTGCATGTGTTGCATTAGGCATTTCTGTATACTTAGGATCATGCATGGATTTCTAATCAGTTTCTGTTTTGGGTTGGAGTACTCGGTGAGTTTTATGCTTTAGCATCCTTGCATGCGTGTGAGTGACTGCTATGAATAGCATGCTTACCATGAGGCTATTTGCTTATGTGATATAACTGCCTGAATGCCTGTGGGTGAAGGTTGGGTTATTTGGATTGGAACAAATCATCAACTGTGAGTTTTAAGCCCACTAGATAGTGGCAAAACCATCATTTCTAAGCCCACCTGAGGGTGGCAAAATCTGCATTTTAAGCCTATCTGCGGGTAGCAAACCATCTTTCAAAAACAAACATGAAGTGTTTTGTTCCAATTCAGGCGACCCGGTCTATACTTGTATGCTGTGCGCATCACATAGTAAATCTAGGCTAATAACCGGAATAAGAATGCATAATGTTTTCAAAACTAGATATCATGGTTAGTAAAGGTCGATCTTCGATCGGGCGAGCGGGGGTGCTCACGAAGTGACCTTCTCCAATCGTACCCAAGTTCCCGAGCCGAGGCAACTTTGGTGATGACGGACACGTGGCCTTAGGCAACGAGTCAGGGTTTCCTAAATTTTCCAAAATAAAATATTTAGGTTGCGACTCTGTATCTGGCAAAGCAGTCCATGTTTGGCACTTCTTTCAAAAAATCTGTTTTCTCAAAACGATTTGCCGGATTTGGACTCTTTGGTTCAGATTAAGAACCGTGACAACAAATCGAGTCCGAACTGTAGCGAGGTCCCCCGCGGACTTGTTACATTGTCCAAGATCAATGACAAACTGACTTTCGAACTCAAAGCATGTGAAAGTGAGAATGTCAAGCTAAAGGAAGAGATTGCAACAGCAAAACAGGATGTCATCAAGATCTCAAATGACAGGCGAGACTTATGTGGAAAACTTTTATCTTCTGAGACCGAAAGGAATGAACTTTTGAAAATCTATGCCACATATGAAGATAAGATTGAAATCCTTGAGATGTCACAAGCTGCATTGGAAGAGATGGTCGGTCAGAAAGAGGAAGACTTAAAGATGCTAGAGCCACGATTGCTATATGGAACAAAGGGTCAAAGACACTGGAAGACATCCTCGGGTCTCAACAAATGAGTTGTAACAAAAGTGGGATAGGCTATGGTAATGCAACAGTTCAAAAGGGATAAGCCTCTACATCACATGCCATTAAGACTCAAACAAAGGGAAAGCTGAAGGTTCAACAGGGTGATCCCTCTCTTCATCAACCTAAAGGGGGTAAGATCAACCAAAGGGACGTAAAACCTATTTTGTTTGTCATCATTGTGGTAGGTATAGCCACATTCGTCCTTATTGTTATGAGTTATTTGGTAAGGTATCTCAAAAAGGTAGAAACTCTAATACTTCATGGGTTAGAAGACAACCTTACATGTCTAGGCGAAACACCAAGATTCATGATGGTGCTCACAACACTAAGACAGTTACCAAGACTGCCAGTCCTGCTTCTGTTAAGACCAAAACGATATGGGTAAGAAAGAGTGACTTAACTTGTTTTGTTGTTCACATTGCACTAAAAGCACGTGACTCACACATGTGGTATCTTGATAGTGGGTGCTCTCGTCACATGTCTGGTGACAAATCCTACTTCACATCTCTTGAAAAATATGAAGGAGGAATTGTTACTTTTGGAGATGGTGGCACTTCTAGAGTCATTGGTAAGGGCTCCATAAGTGTGGTCGATCTTCCCAAGCTCGAAAATGCCTTACTTGTTGATGGCCTTAAAGCGACTCTTTTGAGCATCAGTTAAATGTGTGATTCCCATCATGAAGTTTTATTTTCGAAAAATAAATGTGAAATTTTGGATAAGAATGGAAATACTGTCATGTATGGGGTTCACACATCTGATAACTGCTATGGGATTATTACCACAAATGATCTCACTTGCCACTCAGCCATCATAAGTAATCTTGACCTGTGGCATCAAAGATTAGGTCACATGAATGTCAAAGACCTAACTAAGATGGCCAACAAAGAGCTTGTGAGAACAGTACCCAAAATGGGTAAAAATGTGAACCATGTGTATGGACCATGTCAACTTAGGAAGCAAACTCGTGCCTCGCATAAAAAGGTGAACAACCTAACAACCAAACGTCCTTTTGAACTTGTTCATATGGATCTCATGGGACCCACCTGCACTAAAAGCATCAGAGGTAAAAGATATATTTTTTTAACTGTTGATGATTATACTCGGTTTTCATCGGTTAATTTTTTAAGAGAAAAATCTGATACGTTTGATGTTTTCCAAGCCTTAGTCCTTAAAATCCAAAATGAATAGGGTGTTTTTATTAGACATATCATAAGAATCCGAACTAATCATGATCGTGAATTTGAAAATAGTTCGTTTTCAAATTTTTGTGATATGTATGGAATTAAGCATGAGTTTTTGGCATCGATTACTCCATAGGAAAATGGAGTTGTTGAGAGGAAGAACATGGTAGTTTAAGAGATGGCTAGGGTCATGCTCCTTAGTAAGAAAGTTCCTCTTAAGTTCTGGGCTGAGGTCTTTAATACCGCGATTTATGTTGTGAATCATGTGTATTTAAGGCCCGGCACTTTACAAACTCCATATGAATTGTGGAAATGGTTGAAACCTAATGTAAAATATTTCAAAACTTTTGGGAGTAAATGTTACATTTTCAAAGATAGAAAGCCTCTAGGAAAATTTGACTCCTGAAGTGATAAAAGTATTTTTCTAGGGTATTCAACCACCAGTAGAGATTTTCGTGTCTATAACCTGCGTACTTTATCCTCAATGGAATTGATCAATGTGGTTGTAGATGACATAGGTTCTCCTACTCCATCTATGCATGAGGAAGAAAATGATGAGTCTCCAATGTTGGATACTAAACCACAATGTCGAGGAAAAGCACATGCCTAAGTCCAAGAAGGTGAGCAAGTACTAACATCTATGGTAAGTCCAAGTCCAAAGAGACACCACCTCTGATGCTCCAGTTAATACCAATCTAGAGTTAAAACCATCAGCAAGGGTAAAACTGAATCATCCGGTTCAATAGGTAATTGGAAGTGTTTCAGACCGAATGAAAACCCGAAAGCAAGTTCGGAAAGAGGTAACTCACATGTGCTATGTTTCGTTAATTGAACCTAAGAATGTAAAAGAGGCCTTACTAGATGACAGTTGGGTTAATGCAATGCATGATAAATTAGGCCAATTTGAACGTAACAAAGTTTGGACTCTTGTCCCCAGATCTAGAGACATGAATGTGATAGGTACCAAGTGGATATTCAAAAATAAATCTAATGAGAATGGTACTATGGTTAGAAATAAAGCTAGGTTTTGTTTCTCAAGGCTATACACAAGTAGAGGGTGTTGACTATGATGAGACGTTTGCCCTTATTGCACGTCTCGAATCTATTCGTATTTTGCTTAGTGTTGCGTACTTTCTATGGTTCAAACTGTTCCAAATGGATGTGAAAAGTGTCTTTCTGAATGGGTACTTGAAAGAAGAGGCTTATGTTGAGCAACTAAAAAGGTTTGAGGACCCAAAATGTCCACATCATGTCTACAAGTTAGACAATGCGTTACACGGGTTGAAACAAGCCCCACGAGCTTGTTATGATAGACTTACTACATTTCTTCTTGATAATGATTTTCAAAGTGGTAGTGTGGACAATACCTTATTTGGGAAACATACTAAGTCTCATATACTTGTTGCTCAGATTTATGTTGATGATATTATGTTTGGATCCATTTTTGATTATCTTGTGAAATATTTCTCGAATTGCGGGACACATGACTTTGAGATGAGCATGATGGTGGAGTTGTCTTACATCTTGGGTCTTCAAATTAAATAGTCCCCTTCGGGTATGTTTGTCTCTCAGACCAAGTATGCTAAAAACCTTGTGTCTAAGTTCGGTCTAGAGTCGGCCAAACATGTAAGCACTCCTATGAGCACTAGTCTTCACCTTTTCAAAGATTTCTCTGGTACTGATGTTGATCTTACCCTTTATAGGAGTATGATAGGGAGTCTTCTGTACCTCACAGCTAGTGTAGGTGTTTGTGCCCGTTACCAAGCCTATCCTAAAGAGTTTCATTTTCTTACGGTCAAACGCATAATTAAGTATGTTAATGGGACATTGGGGTATGGGATTTGGTTCTTGACCGACACTATAGCTGAAATCACTGGTTTTTCTGATGTCGACTGGGCAGGGTGTGCTAATGATTGTAAAAGCACCTCTAGAGGGTGTTTTTACCTTGGGATTAATTTGGTTGCCTGGCATAGCAAAAAGCAAAATGACATCTCTCTTTCAACCGCTGAGCCTGAGTACATTGTTGCAGGGAGTTGTTGTGCACAAATGTTATGGATGAAGCAAATGCTCCATGATTATGATATAGACCAGGACACTCTTACTCTTTTCTGTGATAATACAAGTGCCATTAACATTTCTAAAAATCCAGTTCAACACTCTCGCACCAAACACATTGACATTCATCATCATTTCATTCGAGAGTTAGTTGAAGAGGGCATTGTAGTTCTTGAACACGTACCCATTGAGCATCAAAAGGCTGATATTTTTACAAAACCCCTTGATCTTCTTCAATTTGAGTTCCTTAGAAAGACCTTGGGTGTTGTTCTCATTAACTAGGGTGTGATTTGTTACTTGAGTGGGTGAGAGTGATTGGCTTTATGTGTACTTGGTTGCTATAATTTCATTGTCATTGATTCTTGTCAACTTTGCATCTAAACTTATATGAACACTTCTCATGCTGCTTTCAAGATTTCATTCTTCTTTGTTCATAGCACATGCTGAATGCTTATGCTCATTGACTTCATGATCTCATTATGTACGCATTCATGAGATAAACTATTGCAGGGGTTTCTGCACAAGTGATCAAAGTTGTTTATGGATCTCTAATAGTGTCTCTTATACCTTTTTTAGAGGAATTGACCTATACTGGCATATCATAGGTGATATTGAGTCTCTTAACCATCTACCATCATTTTTCACTTTCACGGTTCCTTCCTCGGTTCTTTGTAGTCCGGGCATTAGGAAAAGGCTACCTCAGAGGCACCAACCAAGCCATCCTTATTGTTTCCATGATTCTCTGGTTTGGTCTCCTTACTCTTGAGCATGAAAGCCACTAATGAGTGCCCACAAGAAAGAAAAGTCAAAAATCAAATGAAAAAAAAAATAATAATAATAAAAAAGGACTCATTGCTTGAGGGGGAGCCTTCGCTTTTACTCAACAAATACCCCTTGATTACTAGTGGTTGACTTTTCTCAGTGATGTTTAGTTACTCTTGCCAGAGGTCCAGCCATCCGATCCCTACCAGGATTAACTCTAGCTCTATGACCTCTCAAGGATTGCACACACGCACACATTCATTATGTGAGCTCTCATGTTTGTCTTTGAGTTGGGTATTTCCATGTAGCTTATGATCATTGATCGATGTTTCCCTGATTTGCTCATGATACTGTGCTTCATATTGTCTACAATTGCGAGTTTGCAGGCTTCATGGTATGTGGATTATCTCATCTTAGTGTCACTTTTTTCTATTGTTCTAATCCCCTCTTGTTGTAGGTCTCACTCGGCAGTATGAGTTATTTTTCACTACTCATAAGGGTTTTTTTTTGCTTTTGTTGTTTTTTCTGTCCCGCTCGAGTGTTTACTCTTGCGCTCGAGCGGTGATTTCACTCATCCAACACTTTTGTAGAGGCTCTGGGAGGTTGTTTTTTGTGCTCAAGCGCATGAGTCTTGGCTCGAGCGAAGCCACGCGCATCAGTCCTAATGCTCGAGTGTCAAAACCATCTCTCGAGCGGACTGCAGTGCTTTAAAAACCCAACCCTTGCCCTTTCAGTTCATTTTCCCCCAAATTTCGTCTCTATTTCTCCTTGGGCTCCATTGGCGATTCCCTTCTTCCCATTTTGAGCTTTGGCTTCGTGTGTGCGTCTCTGTCTTACCTTATTCCCGTGCTCCATCTTCATCTCAAGTATGTTCTTTTTCCTCTTTTTTATTTTATTTTATTTTTTTTTTTGTTTTTCATTTTTGACTCTGTCTCTCTCTCAGGTTGTCCTCTGTTATTGAGTCATGGTTGTGTTAGTTGTCTCTGTGTTGTTTCTATTGGCTTCACTTGTTTACACACTTCCATAATGGGTTTGCACCTATTTTGGCTTATCTTGCTCATCCTAGTTTTACTTGGTGTTGTCATGGTTTATAACATTGGCTCTGTCATGTTCTTTGTTTTCGCTTGTGACCATTGATGCTATTGACATGTTTAGGCTTTTGATTACTACTGGCTTTGGCATTTGTTAAATTCCTGTCTCTCTTTTTTTTTTGGTTTCTTATCAATTATGCTATGTTGGGTTTTGGGACTTGGCTCTACTGGTTTGATTACAGTTCTTGGTTATGTGCATTGTGTCTAATTGGGTTTTGTTACTAATATTTTTTTTGTTCCTAATGTTTTTGGTTGTTGTCTTGGTTTTTTGGGAGGTGTATTGTCTAGTTGGTGTTGGTCTTGTTGATGGGTTTAGTCATGTCTACCTCCAAACGTAGGAAGTCCACTGCCAACCGCTCCAATTATAACCCCGACTGGTTTCCATTCGCAGAAAAAGCCAAGTCCTTTAGGGAATCTTACATTTTTTGGACTGTTCACTTAGAAAGCCATGTGCAATCTAATACCTTTGAGTCCATACCCATTCGGCGGATGTTTGATCCATTGGGGGGTGACCTTGTCCTTTCCTTTTCCGGTCGTCAAAACCTTCACTGGGTCCGGGAGTTTTATTGCAACATAGAAGGGGTTGATGATATTGGTCCTTCATTTAAAACCTGGGTTAGGTCAAAGGAAATTGTTGTCAACCAGGACCTCATATGTTCTCTTCTCGGCATTGGCCCTGTTTTCAATGCTTGCTTCCATTTCTTTGTTCGTCCCACGTGTAACTTCAATGAGGTGGCCACTGAGTTGTGTGGTACACCTAGCACCTAGATCCAAGGGGCCCTCATCAAACAGCATGAACTTCTTCCCAAGTTTAGGTTACTCAACCTTATCATTTGTGCCAATCTTATTGTCACCACCCATAGCTCAGAAATTAACCAAGACCAAGGTTACACCCTCTACTGCATTGATCACCAGTTGCCCATAAATCTTGCCACTCTTATCCTCCGCAAGATGATAGTTGTTATAGGAAACAAACAGTTAGGGTTACCTTATGGTTGTCTAATCAACCGTCTCCTGTCCCAACTAGAGACCCCAGTCTTAGAAGAAGATGAGTTTACCTTTCCTATCAGACTTTTCACCAAAAAGACAGTCTCCCAGAGTCAGTCTCACGTCAAGAGGGGTCTTTCTGGGGTGGGTGCTTCTGGTGCAGGTAAAGATCCTCTAGTTGAGGAAGTGGAGTTGGATGCTGCTGCTGTAGGTGAGGGGGAGCACCCTCCTCCGGCTCATTCTTTCAGGGGCCAACTGTGATAGGTTGAGCATGCCATGGTTTCATGCTTTGATCGTTTGGAGAGCCGGATAGACATCCTTGATGCTCGTCATCGACCTGGAGACCTCCACAAACGCTTGGCTCACTACCTTGGACACATCTGCTGGCTGCATTGAGCAGTTGGTTGATCAGTTTTCGAAGCATCTTGCTCAGATCTTGTCTTTGCTTCAAATGTAGTAGCCTCTACCGCCACTGAATCAGTGATGCATGTTTCTCTCATTTTGGACAATGTATTTTTTCTTTGCACAGTTTATTTTGTTATTTCTCTTTTGTTTTTTGCCTTGTCTCCCAAACAAAAAGGGGAAGTAATTTGGTAGTTGGGAGTCTTTTTTTAGATTGCTAGACAAATATGCTATACATTTGTTTTTGCTAAATCAATTAGACAGTTTTGGGCATAGATATTGAGATGCATTGGAATAGATAGCTTTGGCTATACTGTTGGCTACGTTGATTATTTCTATCTATTTATCTTATCTTGTTCCATAGTTTTGTTTTGTGTGGATTTTTGTCATCAGGTGGTTGTTCAAAGTGTTTCTAAATCGAATTGGCGTTTGTGGTTTGAAGTTGTTTGTTGGGTTGAAGCATTGGGTTGTGTTTAAAGTTAGTATGTCTAATGTGTGTGTTTGTTAGGAAAAATTGTTAGAAAGTTTTGTCTGCGAATTGATAAAGGAGGAGATTGTTAGGTCCCTACTTATTACCAATTCCGCAAACAAGCTTGGTTTAATCGAGTTGTATTTTTCCTTGTGTTTTTCGTCTTCCCACTCGAGCGGGGAAAGTTGCGCTCGAACGAAGTTTACACACTTTCAGTAGTTTAGCATGTCTACAAAAATACTAGGAGGTGTGATTTTACGCTCGAGCATAAGTTCCAGAGCGTGGACCCTGGTTTGAAACACGCGTTTTAGTGACACTGCTCAAGCGGCAATTCCTGCGCTCGAGTGAAGATCGTTTATCAAACTGCTATAAAGCTGCAGTTTGCTCCGAATCTAGGGTACGGCTTCCAAAGTTTCTTTGAGGGTTCTAGGGTTTTCTTCTGAAGCAACTTTGCTAGTTTTCTTTCATGTTTTGTTGAGTATTGAACTCATGGTTTGACAAGTATACATCAAAGAGGTGATTGATTATTCAACAACAAGAGTGTTCTTCTTCAGTGAAATCCGAAGATTCACGCGTGGAGTATTCGAAGGAGTTTGAAGCTATGCACAATCGTTGATTCGACATGGATGTTTTGGATTCAACATCAAGTTGATCAATTCCGAGGTGAAGGTGATGGTGAAAGAGATACAGATTGTTGAAAACAAATTGATTGCATTTGGGTAATTTGTTCTGGTATATTTGTATTCTTTCTTTCTTTCAGAGTAGATTGATTAGTGGCGTTTCGCCATTGGTTTTTTAATCACAATTGGAGGTGCTCCAATTGTGGTTTTTCTACGTAAAAATCAGTTGTGTCAATTTATTGATTTTGAAGCAACTGTCTAAATCACTTTCGTATTTGTTAGATGATTTAGATTCTTCGTTTTAATTGTTTGGGAATTGTTGCAATTAATCTTGATATGAATCACGAATCACTTCAGTTTTACAATTATTATTACAATTCGGTATCCTTGTTAATTTCAACTAATCACAACATCCACACAAAGTGTATCCTTTACGATGGCACGACAAATCTTAGTCTATTTCTACAGATGTGACCCAAAGGGATTGATAGCAATCAATAGGAGTCGAACCTTAAACTGATATTTTATGAGGTATGAAGGGCCAAAATCATCGAGCCAGGCCAACCCGTTGGGGTTCAATTGAAAACTTGTTGATGGACCTTGTGAAGAAGAATGTGAAGCATATCTTTTCCTGTTATCCGATTTCTATTTTTATCTCTCAAGCTTTTTAGCTAAAATTTGCACAAATGTGCTCTCATATTAGGCAGATTAACGAAGATGCACTTTCAGCTATGATTTTTCTAATGCTGTCCCTGTTCTTGCTTTATGACCCTATTTCTGCAGATCCTAACTCCACATCTTGTGATCCAAGTCCAACTAATTACACACCTGTTAGTAAAAATTATGCTAGGCCTTGATTGACAGCAACCAAGCAATAATTTAAAGAAAACAATTCAAACAAGAACAATCAAGCAACTGTGGAATTAGTTCAAATGCCTCAAAAGGATGAGGACTTCTTTAGAACAACTGACAATTACAAAAGTCACACAAAATTCGCATAAGTTTGTTACAAAAAATTTCAACAATACAAAAATGCGTCAGTTATTTACCAAACAATGCATAAGTGATCGCAAATACGAGTAAGTCTTTAAAGAATATTTTTACTTCACAAAATTAACATTGACGTAAGTTGTGACACAAAACTCAAGGCAGTTAACATGGAATGGCATGTAAGTTTGTTACTAAAAATTTTTAACAATGCAAAAAATCGTAAGTTTTCACAACTGACGTAACTGATTTCCCAAAAATTACGTAAGTGATCACAAATACGAGTAAGTCTTTGCAGAACACTTTTATTTCACAAAATTGCGTAAGTGATTTTCCAAAAAAATATGTAAGTAATCACAAAAAATGAGTAAATCATTGGAGAACACTTTTATTTCACAAAATTTCCTAAGTTTCACAAATTCACGTAAGTTGTGTCACAAAACTCAGGTTGGTTAACAGAAAATAACCCGTAAATTTATCCCTCAAAATTTTGAACAACACAAAAATACATAAGTTTTCACAATTGACGTAATTGATTTCTCTGAAAATACATAAGTGATCACAAATACGAATAAGTCAATAGAAAACACTTTTATTTCACAAAATTGCGTAAGTTTTTCCAACTGACGAAAGTGATTGCTCAAAAAATGCGTAAGTGATCACAAATACGAGTAAGTCTTTGGAGAACACTTTTATTTCAAAAAATTGTATAAGTGTTCACAACTTATGTAAGTGATTTACCAAAAATACGTAAGTGATCGCAAATACGAGTAAGTCCTTGCAGAACATTTTTATTTCACAAAATTGCGTAAGTTTTCACAACTTACATAAGTGATTTTTCAAAAAATGCATAAGTATTCACAAATACAAGTAAGTCTTTGAAGAACACTTTTATTTCACAAAATTGCATAAGTTTTCACAAAGACACGTATGTTGTGTCACAAAACTCAGGCTTGTTAACACAAAATGAGTCATAAGTTTATTTCTAAATATTTCAACAACATAAGTGATTTCCCAAAAAATGCGTAAGTGATCACAAATATGAATAAGCCCTTAGAGAACACTTTTATTTCACAAAATAGTGTAAGTTTTCACAATTTACGTAAGTGATTTCTCAAAAAATGCGTAAGTGATCACGAATACAAGTAAGTCCTTAAAGACTACTTTTATTTCATAAAATTGCATAAGTTTACACAACTTATGTATGTGATTTCCCAAAAAATGCGTAAGTGATCACAAATACGAGTAAGTCTTTGGAGAACATTTTTATTTCACAAAATTGCTTAAATTTTTACAAAGTCACGTAAGTTGTGTCACAAAACTCAGAATTTTTAACACAAAATTTCTGTAAGTTTGTTCCTAAAAATTTTCAACAACACAAAATATGTAAGTTTTCACAACTGACGTAAGTGATTTCTCAAAAAATACGTAAATGATCAAAAATACAAATAAGTCTTTAGAAAATACTTTTACTTCACAAAATTACATAAATTTTCACAAAGTCACGTGGCTTCATCGTTGAGCAACAACTGATTGTCACTAGATTTTTAATTAATTAACGATAATTTAATTATTTTAATTAATTTGTTGTCTAATTAATTACAAAATATTAAATTACTATAATTTTAATATTGTGTAATTAAAAGTTGATAGTAATTATTATTTCATTGTCTTCAACTAGTGAAATTTATTCTCTTTAAATAGTGAAATTTAATCTTAATATTTAGGTGAAATTTATTTGCATAAATTTGTTCCAAAAAATTTAGAACAACACAAAATTACATAAGTTTTTACAAATCACATAAGTGATTTCACAAAAATACGTAAGTGATCACAAATACGAGTAAGTTATTAGAGAAAATTTTGATTTCACAAAAATACGTAAGTTTTTACAACTCACTTAAGTTTTAGAACAACACAAAATTACATAAGTTTTTACAAATCACATAAGTGATTTCACAAAAATACGTAAGTGATCACAAATGCGAGTAAGTCGTTGGGAAAAACTTTGATTTCACAAAAATGCATAAGTTTTCACAATTCACGTAAATGATTTCACAAAAATACTTAAGTTAACACAAAATTCGCATAAGTTTGTTCTCAAAAATTTAGAATAATACAAAAATACGTTAGTTTTCAAAACTAACATAAGTGATTTCATAAAAATGCGTAAGTGAACACAAATATTAGTAAGTCCTTAGAGAAAACTTTGATTTTACAAAAAATGTGTAAGTTAATACAAAATTAGTGTAAGTTTGTTCTCAAAAATTTAGAACAACATAAAAATACGTAAGTTTTCACAAATCACGTAAGTGATTTCACAAAAATGCGTAACTGAACACAAATATGAGTAAGTCATTGGAGAAAACTTTGATTTCACAAAAATGCTAAGTTTTCACAACTCACGTAAGTGATTTTACAAAAATACGTAAGTGAACGCAAATACAAGTAAATCATTGGAGAAAATTTTGATTTTACAAAAATGCGTAAGTTTTCACAATACACGTAAGTGATTTCACAAAAATGCATAAGTTAGCACAAAATTCGCGTAAGTTTGTTTCCAAAAATTTAGAACAATATAAAAATGCGTAAGTTTTCACAACTCACATAAGTGATTTCACAAAAATATGTAAGTGAACACAAATACGAGCAAGTCCTTGGAGAAAACTTTGATTTCCCAAAATGCGTAAGTTTTCACAAATTCACGTAAGTTGTCTCACAAAAATGTATAAGTTAACACAAAATTCGCGTAAGTTTGTTCTTAAAAATTTTGAACAATACAAAAATGGATAAGTTTTCATAAACATGCGTAAGTAACCAGTTGAGCAGGTAGCCTTATTTTAACATTAAAAAATTCAATAGTCAAGATCAATTTGTTTTAATCCAATGGCTATAAATAAGGCTACATATGGTGTGCAACCCTTAAGGGGTTGCACACTTAAACACTACCCCACAAAGTGGATTGGATGATATTGTTTGGGTTTGTAAAACTCACCATGAGTCCCAAATTGATAATTTAAACTATTCATTTTTTAGATCACAATGTGTAGATTAAAAAATCACGTCGATCTGATAAATATAACTACGTTAGTTTATTACATTTGTCTTCTGAAAAATGAATAATTTAGTTTTCAAATAATATTTGTCATTTATTTTTTTTGCAAATAAATGTCATTAACTAACACTGCTACGATTATTGGATTAATTTAACTTTTTTCATAGATGATCTAACTATTGCCGCCTAAAAATTGAACTCTTCGAATTATCGAAATGGAATTAATGGTTGGCCCCAAATGGTATTGCATATTACTACTCCCGCATATAGCGCAACTTTTCTCATCACAAAAAGCATAATCTTTTACTAACCACTAAGTGTATAATTTTTACTTTACCTACACGCCATAAATTTCTTATTTGTAACTTTTACCACAAATTAGCATAACACACTATAAACATGGATCACTTTTATCCTAAAAAATCAAGGGTTAATGAAAAAAAAAAAATTTTAAAATTCCCAAGGTTTCACGTATTTTTCACTTTAAATCCCAATATTTCAATTTCGACAAATTAAACTAAAAAAATCTAAAAACTCTTGAGATATTGATTTGTGATTATGTATCAATTTTAAACAATAAATATCAATCCAATCAAATAATCAACCACAAATCGACACAATGATTTAATGTGAAAAAAAATCACAATTAGAGTACCTCCATTTGTGATAATAAAATCACAGGCTAAAGTTACAAAACAATCCATTAAGAAGATAAAAAGGAACTACACATGAATACTGTCAATTACGTAATAAATCCACGCTCGAATTGAACCAAACCTGATGTGCCTTTTTTAACACCGTTTTCACAGCGAAATTGCATTGGCCAACATTGAATCCACAACGTCGATGTCAAATCCATGATAATGAGCCACTCCGAAATCTACCAAATCTTCAAGCCCAACTTCCCTAGAATCCATCGATGAACATCTCTCTCTTTATATGAATAAAAGAACAAAATTAACCCTTAATGTTTGATACTCTTTAGTTCGTTGATCAATCGATCACCTCCTATACATCAAGGAAACTCCTATAAAAACACCCTTCAATGTTGAATACTTTGTATTTTTATCCTCTCTAAGAATTTGGACGAATTAAACCCTAAAAATAGTTAACGACACACTTTATAGAAAATAAAACTGCAAAGACCACTTGAGCGCACATTTCACCGCTCGAACGGTAAATCAAGTTTTCCAAAAGTCCTGAATGCAGACTGAAATACTAAAAGCTCCACTTCATTGCTTGAGTGCACAAATGACCGCTCGATCCCATATATAGTAGGTGAAGTGGCAAATAAGGAATACTCAAGATACAAAATATTAGCACAAACTCCTCTACACAGCCACAATTCGGCTTAGATTCGCATCTAAACACTCACAGTCTCACTGAAACATAAAAGCGAATAAAATTACAACTGAAAGAAGTTTTGTCAAACGGGATTGCTAATTACAAAAACCTAACATAAACCCTGGAATTTCATCTATATTTCAATGTGACTACTCCATCTATCTTTTTCTATGTAAGGTAACGAATGGGGTTTAAAGTGAAAAATATGTGAAACCTTTGATTTTTTTTGTGTAATTATCCATTTTTTAAAATTAAAATAACTAAAAAAATGATTAATTACAAAATAAACTCCAAGATTTCACGTGTTTTTCACTTTAAACCCCAATGTTTTTTTACTGTAAACCCCTTCCGTTACTTTACACAGACGAAGATGGATGGAGGGGGCACATTAAAACACAGATGGAATTCTAGGGTTTAATATGTCAAAATTGAAACGTTGGAATTTAAAGGAAAAACGCGTGAAACCTTGGGGGTTTTTTATAATTAACCCAAAAATTCAAAACTTTCTTACAATTTGCCCCTTTTAGGGTGCAAAATATAAAATTTTGCCCATTATATCATACTCTAACCAAACATGTAAAAATCAACTAATATTATATATAATTCATCTTATATTCTTAACAAATTAAATGACATCCTATATTGCTAGGAGTAAATATTCTTCTCATCCCCTTATATTCAATCCAAACAATCAAACCAGGCCAAACAACATACAACAATTTTTCCTACAGCACCTTCTAGGAAAATGCGTATCAACTAACAAAGAAATTTTGAGCTCCCAAAAAAACAATTAATTACGCTAAGACCCCTCAACTATTAAGTGAATATCATTGTATTCCTTTTATCTATAAATTCATACATATTGACCCTCTCAACTACAAAAATATATCACTTTCACCCCCTCTAAATCCTTCAGAAGGGGTGCCTTTGTACAGTTTTCAGAGTTAAAGGGGTCAATATGTATATTTTTAAGGAGAGTAACGTAATATTTTCTAATAATTGAAAGAGTTTTGGTAATGTCCTTGTTAGTTTTCTCTCTAAAATTTCATCACAATTACAAAATAGTACAAAGTCAGTTTCCTACTTTCTTCCCTTTTAGCAGAATTGACTAATCAACATTGAATACAAGCAGCTTGACCACAATACCATAGAAATGAAAATTATTTTATCATCTGTTCGTCATGTAAAGTAATTCAATTGGTCTGGTATTTGCCTAATCTTTTCCAGGAAAAGTTCCTTTTAACTCAAATTGTATTTTATTTAAAACTCCATGATAGCATAAATTGTAGACAGTTGATTGACTTCATAGTTCATATCACAGTGCACTCAAGAAGAGGAGAGAGTCATGTTTCCATTTCCAGAAACAGTCAAATTGCTTGTGCTTTATTCTTTCCTTTTTCCTCTTCATGATCTTGTTCGCGCCGATGCCCCTCCCTGTCAATTTTGTTCAAACACAACTATTTCTAAAAATGATGCCCCTCCCTATCAATTTTGTTCAAACACAACTATTTCTACAAATAACAATCTATTTCAATCTAATCTCGAAAATCTTCTTCATTCTATGTCATCAAATTCTTCTGTCTCCAATTCCTTCAACACCACCACGGGAAATGACCAAGACAGACTTTTCGGCCTCTTTCTCTGCTACAACTTTGTATCGAAAGATGACTGCAAGAACTGCATAGCAAGTGCATCACAAGACATCCAAAAGCTTTGCGAAAACAGTAACGAAGCGGTTGTCTGGGAGGAAAAGTGCCAGTTGCGCTACGCCAGTGAATCATTCTTTGGGCACTTGGATGTGACGGGAAACATTTGGAAAGACAACAAACAAAATGTTTCAGGTGATGAATTAGGCCGGTTTAGTTCTGTTGTGAATGAAACGTTGCATAATCTTAGCAGGCTCGCAGCATTCAATCCTTCATATGGTATGTATGCCACTGGAGCGGTGAACTTTACAGACACTGAAACAATATACGCTCTCGTGCAGTGCACAAGAGACTTGTCTCCATATGACTGTAATACATGCCTTGAAATAGCAATAGCAAACACTTCAAGTTGTTGTTCCGAGTCTCGTGGCGCTAGACTTCTTAGTCCCAGTTGCTACTTAAGGTATGAGTTCTATCCTTTTTATGAAGGCGCAACTTCTGAAAACCCGAGGATATTTGAAAGTAAGTGTTAACAAATTGTTAATATTGTAATTTGTTCTACAAAAAGTATTTCTTGACAGAATTTAGTATTTCTTTTTTTCTTAGATTCCAAAGCAAGCAGGAGGAATTGGACGATTGTTGCAATTGTATCAGCAATTCTAATGGTAGTACTTTTGGGTTTTTGTGTCTGCTACTGTCTTGCCATAAGGAATCAAAGTAAGACAAGTAATGATTCTAGCTAGTACAAATTAAATTCTTGTTTTCCCTTGACTCTCAACTATTATCTTTTCTTTTATAAATCTGAAACTAAACATCTAACTAATTTTTTAACTTCAATTTAATTTAATTTTTTTTTAAATTTCAGGGGAAAGACAAGTTTCTGGCCGAGAAGATCAATTATACAATATTGGGGACCCTAATAACATAGATGTTCAACATCAAAATTTGCAAGCAAGGGACAACTTGAACTCTCAAAATTTTCCATTTTTTGATTTGGCGACGCTAAGTGCAGCCACTGATAACTTCTCTGATTCAAATAAGCTTGGACAAGGTGGTTTTGGTCCTGTTTATAAGGTGATAACATTTTTTTTTTCTTTTTTTCTTTTCTGCAAACATGAAATCCTAATCTTTTTTTATTTTTATTTGTTTTTTTATTTTTCTTTCTTGGTTTCTAGTTTTAATGGCTTGATACATTTTTTTCAGGGTCAACTACCTGATGGTAAAGAAGTTGCTGTGAAGAGGCTCTCAAGTGTATCTGAGCAAGGTTTAGATGAATTCACCAATGAAGTTTTATTAATATTGAAACTTCAACACAAAAATCTTGTCAGGCTTCTGGGCTTTTGCATAGATGGAGACGAAAAGTTGCTCATCTACGAATACATGCCCAATGGCAGCCTCGATGTCTTCCTTTTTGGTTTG
Source organism: Camellia japonica (assembly GCA_030407325.1). Taxonomy (NCBI): domain Eukaryota; kingdom Viridiplantae; phylum Streptophyta; class Magnoliopsida; order Ericales; family Theaceae; genus Camellia; species Camellia japonica. The sequence goes on from JAPPVO010000014.1 coordinate 21,286,538, forward strand.
TATTCTTTTCTTTTATGAAATTTTCAACTTCAATATTTTATTTTTCTATACAAATTTGACATATGAATATGGATTTTTTCCTAATCTATAAATTTATTTTTGGTTAGATCCTAGGAAGCGTGCGCAAATGAACTGGAGCAGGCGTTTGAATATCATCAATGGAATTGCAAGAGGAATGCTATATCTTCATGAGGATTCTCGGCTTAGAATCATTCATAGGGACTTGAAACCAAGCAATGTGTTATTGGACAGCGAAATGAATCCAAAGATCTCAGACTTTGGAATGGCAAGGATCTTCGGAGGAAGTGATGATGCTACTAACACTGCTAAGATCGTTGGAACATAGTAAGTTCACTATTTCTTTTTCAATCACTTTTTCACTTCATCAATCACATGAGTTATTATTGTCTTATAACATGTTTTGGTTCCTATTTCAAACGTCTTTCTAATCCTTTCTCTTTTTGGATAGTGGTTACATGGCTCCAGAGTTTGCTATGGAAGGACTATATTCCGTCAAATCTGATGTTTTCAGCTTTGGTGTCCTTTTGATTGAGATCATAACTGGGAGGAGGAATGCTAGTTTCCATCTTACTAAGTGCGCCCCTAGCCTTGTAGCATATGTAAGCTTATTCAACTTGAATTAGACTATACTTCTCAAAATTGATAGTCTTGTTGCAAGTTTTTTTTGCTTGAATAAGTGTATTTGGCTCGGTGATGCAATAGGTATGGCAATTATGGAATGAAGGGAGAGGGATGGAATTGATCGATCCATTACTGATGGAGTCTTGTGATCTTGACGAGTTCTTAAGATATATGCATATTGGTTTATTGTGTGTCCAAGAAGATGCGTATGATAGGCCTACCATGTCATCGGTTGTGGTTATGCTGAAAAGTGAAGCTGTAACTCTTAGTCAACCGGAACGACCTGCCTTCTCTGTTGGGAGATTCAAAGATCACTATGAAACGAATGATAAAGATTATTCTATTAATGAATTAACAATTTCTGCTGTTATGCCCCGGTGATCAATGCAGCTGAGTGGATTAATGGTTTCAAAGTGTAGTAGTGTAATTATCATTATGAGTTGTTAGGGAAAACTTTGATAAACATAATAAAAATTGCCCCAATGGGAGTTGTTATCTTGAGTCATCTATTATCTTGAATTATCTTGAGTCTTTCTCATGGTGAGTCATCTATTATGAGAGGGAGGAAAGAACAATTTTCAAAACGTTTTCCTGTTCTTATCTTGAGTTTTCGGAGTGAACTTCTCAGTCTTTTTTTTATTATGCAACGCAAATTGACATAGATGCATTGCTCACAAAATTAAAAATACCTATAACAGTTTCTTCGAGATAAAAAAGTTTTTCCAAAATTTAAATTGACAAAATTATACTTGCACTCAACCATGTGACAAGAAAGATTTAGTAGATTAGCAATTTTATCAAACGAAAATGACACATTAGCAAAACGGAAGAGGGGTCACTGCTGTGGTTAAAACACAGCAGTGACTGCTGTGGTTCAATTTTAAGGTGTATTATGTATATATTTTTATGATCCAAACCGTTCATTTTATAGGGTTTGTTGAGTACTTCATTCCTACCAAAAATCATATTAATCGGATATCAATGACTATATGATCGATTAACATATTTTTTATACAGTTTTTCAAAAGAAAAATTTATTGTTTATTTTTTTGGTTATCGATCATATAGTTATTGATATCCGATTAATATGATTTTTGGTAGGAATTAAGTACTCAACAAATCCTATAAAATGAACGGTTCGGATCATAAACATATATACATAATACACCTTAAAATTGAACCACAGCAGTCACTGCTGTGTTTTAACCACAGCAGTGACCCTTGTCCCAATTGTAAACATAAATTTCAGAACATAAACCTTACACTTCGGATCATTTACCATGTGTATTATCAAGAAATCAAGACAAAATGACATACCTGAATCCATTGATGAACGGTTAAACGGAAGCGTGATTATCAATAAACTCTTTGTTATTGATTATGTTATTGCCTTCTAATCCTTTCCCCTTTGGTGCCTTATGTTTCTCCTTGAGAGGATTTAGAAAAATGACAGTGTTCGTCTTTTTACCACTTGGGAAGGAATAGGGACCATAACCTTTTAAAGGTTGTAATTGGTTTTCAAAACTGAAAGGTTGTGGAAGTTCAAAAGGAATGAAAACCAACTTTAACCATTATTGGTTTTAATTTCTATTTATTGGTTTTCAAAACTGAAAGGTTGTGGAAGTTCAAAAGGAATGAAAACCAATTAGGAATCGAAATACACCGAGATCGTTCTCGGGGTATTCTGGGATTATCACAAAGGAGCTATATCGAAAAAGTTGGTTTTCATTCCTTTTGAACTTCCACAACCTTGCAGTTTTGAAAACCAATTACAACCTTTAAAAGGTTATGGTCCCTATTCCTTCCCAAGTGGTAGAAAAGAACACTGCCATTTTTCTAAATCCTCTAAAGGAGAAACATAAGGCACCAAAGGGGAAAGGATTAGAAGGCAATAACATAATCAATAACAAAGAGTTTATTGATAATCATGCTTCCGTTTAACCGTTCATCAATGGATTCAGGTATGTCATTTTGTCTTGATTTCTTGATAATACACATGGTAAATGATCCGAAGTGTAAGGTTTATGTTTACAGAAGTTTGTTAAATAATAATTTTGCATCACAAAGAAGGGAAAAAGAAATCATCTGAAATGAAAATAAAATATTAAAATTATTATTGATACTTAAACAGAAATTTTTTTTTTTTTTTTTTTTTCTTTTGGACTTGTTTGAATGAACATAAGCCAGTAACATTCAGAAATTTTTTTATGTGGTTAAACAATTGACTACAATATGAGAGGCCAACAAGCCCACAGTGTATTATTTTTATGTTTTTTTATTGTCAAAATGAGTATTAAGCAAGTAACTATCAATCAGTTTTTTATTATATATATTTTAATTTTCCCTGTAATTGATTCATTGTATTTGACACAAGGATGGAGACTGGTGAATGAGATGTTCTTATATGCAAAATGCACTGTAAGACCAGACATCAGCCCCAGAACATAATAGTTGCACATCATCAACAACCAGAACTACAATATAAAAAAGGAGAGTACCAGACAAAACTATTAGCACCCAATATTTTTATTTTTATTTTGAAAGCAACATTTAATTATATTCATTAGTTAAAATATTTAGGGATTTCTATATTTTGTTAGAATTTAAAATAAAAAATTAGTAATAAATCTCTCTTGTAGCAACCTTCGATCAAGGTGATGATACACAATGAATTTGTGTTCATCATAAATATTGGAATTTATGACATTTTCAAGAAAAGTGTAAAGAATGTAAACATTGCCTTCTATGCATTTTTTTTGTTAAATATTTTTGTATTTGTAGCTTTCATTTTGTTTGAAAATTATTCCCAATGGTTTTAATATTATAATATAGGATAAATTACAAATATTCCCCCTAAGGCTTACTTAAATATTAATTTCATTATTTTATAGGAGGATAGTTAGGAATCTCATAATTTGACTCAAATTTCATTTGGTCTGTATTATTTTTATTTGAACAATTTAATCTTTACATGTAAAGTCTTGCTTCAATTTGGTCTTTAAATCCAAATTTTCATTAATTTAGACTCATAACCAATTTAAACCTCCATCTTGACTGGAATGATTAAATTGAAACTAGACTTAATGTGCATGGACCAAATTGTTTAATTTAAAATTATATGAACCAAATTGAGATTGGGATCAAAGTATGGGGATTAAAAGTGCAATATATTTCTTTTCTTTTCTTTGTTTTTTTTTTTTAGTAGTGGCTATAACTTAATGGAGAGAAATTCGTACAAGTGAAAGACTTAAACCCTTGACATCTTAATTAAATGCAAGAAAATGCTAGTAATTTCTCAACAACTTTCCTGATATTTAAAATATTAGCAATGTTAGGTATCATGAAAATAATCATGAAAGTTTTGTGACTCTTGGATTACACTTAGAATAAAATACCACACACTAATCAAGGTAATCCAAGGATCATAACTCTTTCATGATCATTTTCATGGAAAAATTTCATGATCTCTAACTTTTCTCTTAAAATGCACGCCGAACTTTCTCCACAACATCTTTTCATAATGTTTTAAAAAATAAAGAAGAAACGCCAAAAAAATACTTTTTTCTGATATTTTTTAAAAAATATATATATATATATAGTGCTTGCTTTTATAAAATTTGGTTGTTAACATGTGGTCCTAACAAGTTGTCTGAGACAAATAATGCATTGGCTAGCTGGCCAAGATCATTGGCCTTTGTCTCATGCTTGCTCATACTGAGAGATCTGGCTCAAGCCGCCTTCTAGCAAAATAAAATGAAGCCTACAATGTCAAAGTCAATTTATATAAACATTAGGCTAAGGATAATATTAGCAAAAATGTCTCTTTTTATGTTACAAACAACTATATGCTGCCAAGTCAATCTAAATCTTGTTCCCAACAATTTGATTCTCTCTTTAATTTTATATTAAGAAGTTTAGTAATTTTTAATCACATTGCCACTTGTTTGTGATGTTAAATTTTTTATTAAATTTATTGATTTTGGCCTCCTACTATGTGATTTTGATAGAACTTGACTCATATTCAATATGTTTAATACTTATCTAAAATTAACGCGTTTTGTTAAAAATTCAAATGTGATGTTGAATTTTTTTATTAAATTTAATGACTTTGTCCTCTTCTATGTGATTTTAACAAGAATGTAAAACAAATTCTCAATTACTTGAGCTATACTCGTGTTCGATATATTTAATATTTATCTAAAATTAGCTCATTTTGTTAACAAATCAAATTTAAACATGTTAAAACTCCTCAAGTTTCAAAATAAAATATGAACAACCTATTATTTATCTCAACTCAAACTCGCTGATGCATTCTTTGTATTTGGAAGTCCAACATCATTTTTTGAAATATTTTGATTTACCCTTCCTCTCTCTCTCTCTTCTTTGTAGAACCTAGATTTTGTTTTGTTTTGCTCTCTCTCTCTCTCTCTCTCTCTTCTTTATATGTAATTTTTCTAATTTTTTTGTTGGCTCAACCTAGCTAACTGATGCATAATAATTCTTAATTCCGCGTGAGAATTTTGAATTCTGGCTAACTGCCCATAGATAGTGACGCCTAAATATTCAATTGAAAAACCAAACCACTGAACCAATTCTCAGTATTAGTACCCTGAAAACTACTACTAGTAATGTACTTAATTTGTATTAAAAGCCAAAACTTGAAACATCATCTGAAAATGTATTCTTTGAACAGTTTATTAACTTGTTGTTCAGAGTCTATCTATATACGTTAGTTGATCAATTATTTTTATTTAAAGTCTTGCACGCTGGCCATGACTTTTCAAAGTTCCAACACTCTTATTGTTAGTATTTTTTTAACCAATAAACACCTCCATGTCAAACACATATTCCTCAACGATCTTCAGATTCCAGTCAAATTAATTGTGGTTATGAAGTTTCTGAGAAAATTATCGGTTTGTCCCATTGAGAACTTGTTGATGGACTTTTTCAATCCGGGGCTTATCTTCTACTATAGTTCTGCTACAAATATAGAAATCGGTCACAAAACCGGGCACATAGTATATATATTCTGTGCCTGGTTCTGTGACTCTTCTCCTATTGTTGTCCAATTATTATTCTTATCTTTCAAGCTTTTTTGGGTAAAGTAGGCACAAATGAGGTCTCATATGAGGAAGATTGACAAAGATGCACTTTCAGCAATAATATTCTTAATGGTGTCTCTGTTCATGATCTCCACCTCTGTTCATGCAGAACCTAATCACATGTCTTGTGATGTTAGTCCCACAAATTACACGCAAAATAGCCCATTTGGGAACAATCTCAAGAGCCTTCTTGAGTCTCTATGGTCAAACACTCCTCTAAGTCAAGGCTTCAACAGCACTGTATTCGGAAACAGTACTGATCAAGTTTATGGGAAAGCACTTTGCAGAGGGGATGTCACTCCTGAAGTGTGTCGGGATTGCGTTCAGAATGCAAGCCAAGAGATCATGACAGTGTGTCCAACCCAAAATGCAATTATATGGCATGAATTCTGTCAAGTTCAGTACTCATACCGGCCTTTCTCTTCCTGGGATGCCTATACTGCAATATTTCCTGACTCGAATAAAGATGAGAAAAATATATTGGGCCGTGATGGTTTTGTTGTAGTTTTGAAGGATTTCATGAATACACTCTCCAATCAAGCTGCATTCAATCCTTCTAACCTCATGTTTGCTACTGATAAAACCAAAATTTCGACGAATGAAACGATTTATGGGCTTGTACAGTGCACAAGAGACATCTCTCAAAATGACTGTAGAACTTGTTTGAATTTTGATTTTGTAGAACTTGATGGGTGCTGTAATTATCGCCAAGGCGGTACTGTTTTCAGCAGATTCTGCAACATGAGGTTTCAGCTATACCAGTTTTACAACGAAAGTACTGTCAATGGTAAGGAAATTGGATTTGAATTAGCCACTTTGTCTATGCTTTACATATACTTGAAGAAAACAAGAAAACCATATTGTTTGTCTAAAATCATTGCTATTTTGCACATATTACTCCCATATGGTTTAAATTTTGGGCCAGAATGATTTTAAAAACTTTTCGTCAAAAGGGCGTTTCAATAAAATTTCCCAAACAAGTTTATTGTCATAAAAATTTTATTGTTTATAAGGTTTTTTGCCTAAACAAACAGGGAACAGAAAGAAGATTAAGGTGGCTATACTAGTTGCCGGTGCGACAACATCTGTGCTTGTCGTAGGTCTTGCTGCTGGCTGTTGTGTTATTCGGCTTCTGCGAAGCAACCGAACACGAAAGGGTAAATTTACAAAACAATAAGTTTAAGAACACCAAAACCAAACACAAAATTGGACTGTGTCCGCGGTTTTGTATTTTGTTTCTGTATTTGAAGACTTAGGGGTGGTTTGGCATCCCCTATATAATCCATCTTTTTATCTTTTTTCCATCACATCATTTCTCTACTTTCTGAACATCTTTTCGTAAAAAGACAAAAAGTACACTTATTTAGATCATCCCAAACAACCCCTTATTGTTGTCCAAATGCTTAAGTACCAACAAGCTACGTTCACATATCAATGTAATAACTACCATTAACAGAAGATTCTCCTGCAATGCAGATGAGGAAAAAAGCCGAAGTACATTGTTACATCAATTGGCAAACCCACCTAGTGTTGACATTAATCAAGAAGGTGAATTTGTCAGTTCTCAGGAACTGCCTTTCATGGAGTTGGCTACTATAAAGGCCGCCACAGGCAACTTTTCTGATTCAAATAAGCTTGGAAAAGGTGGGTTCGGCACTGTTTACAAGGTAACAGCTTCTTCCCTGTTTAATATGATCAATTATGCAGTCATCCATATGGTTCTGGATAGTAGTATCGAGACATGTATAGTATTAGTGATACGGTCATATAATAGCTGATATATTAGTAAATATCATTAGTAGTTATTCAAAATCTCTATACGCATCATATCAGTTGATATTAAATAAATATTCAACCGAAATTTGTAGGGTATCCTGTCCGATGGCAAGGAAATAGCGGTTAAAAGGCTATCGAGGAAATCTTGGCAAGGATTAGAGGAGTTCAAGAACGAAGTCATACTAATAGCAAAACTTCAACATAGAAACCTTGTGAGGCTTGTGGGTTGTGGCATAGAGGGAGAAGAAAAGTTGCTCATATATGAGTACATGCCGAACAAAAGTCTTGATCTCTTCATATTTGGTTTGTTCTCGTATCTTTTAGACTTACTTGCTGCTCAATATAGCTAAGAAAATGAACCCAAAAAAAAAAAAAAACATTATCTCAGGTAGCTTTGATTTTATATATGATTTCAGATTCAGAGAAATGTGCAGAACTTCATTGGGATATACGTCTTAACATTATTCTTGGGATTGCTCGGGGACTTCTTTATTTGCACGAAGACTCAAGGCTTAAAATCATACACAGAGATCTAAAGCCTAATAATGTTCTATTGGATCAAGAAATGGTTGCTAAGATATCAGATTTTGGAATGGCAAGAATTTTTGGTGAAAACCAAAATACGGCTAACACCAGAAGAGTTGTAGGAACATAGTAAGTTTATTCTTTCTTATAGTTTTAAATACCAGTTGATAGGTATTAAGTTTCAGCCCTTCCAATACTAATGAATGAAAATTACACACGTATTATATATAAAGCCCAACTCCCAAATCCCAGTACATATTGGTTCAAGCCCTATATATAAAGCCCTATAAAGCTATTTTTGACTATACCTGATTCTCGATGCATATCGCTTACTGCACTTGATATTGATCGTGACCAATACCAATCTTGACCCGATGCTATTGAAAGCCTTGCTCTTTCGGTTATCCTTCATTGAATCTACATATTTTGATTGAAAAGAGGATACAATAATGATCATATTTGATGCAGTGGATACATGGCTCCCGAGTATGCAATGGGTGGATTATTCTCTGTTAAATCTGATGTTTTCAGCTACGGAGTGATCTTGCTGGAGATCATTAGTGGGAAAAGAAACAGTGGATTTTACCTTACAGAACATGCTCAGACACTCCTTGCTTATGTATGTTTTTTCAACCCCCTTTTCAATTACAAATACTCAGATAACTAGAACGTGACAATAGCTCATTTAACTTCAAACAATGCTATTTTACAGGCGTGGCGACTATGGAATGAAGGAAAAGAAGTAGAACTTTTAGATCCATCGTTGGCGGGGTCATGCCCCGTGGCAGAAGTTGTAAGATGTATCCATATTGGGCTTCTGTGCGTCCAAGAAGATCCGGAAGATAGACCCAATATGTCATCTGTGGTGGTTTTGTTGGGAAGTAAATCAGCAACACTTCCTGAACCAAATCAACCTGCATTTTCTATTGGCAGGGTTGTTCATATCGAACCACCTTCATCCACAGATCATTTTGTAAACAATCAAGCCACTGTTTCTAGCATATCGCCACGGTGAATGCTAAATGGTTGTCACTTGCTGTGATTTTTTTGTTGTGTGTTGTGATTGTAAATTGAACTAATCTCTGTAACATAGAAAAAAAATATATATATATATATATATATATGTAAATATATGATAATTCATATAGTTGTGACCACTGGAAAAGTGGCTTGTACCGTCCAATGCTAAAGGTAATGACAATTCATTTCTCTATTAAAAATAAGGGTAAAAAAATTCTATTTTACCTAGTTATTGTATAACTTAATAGCACTTTTTATATTAAAATGCAACTTCAACACTGTTAATGTTAACAATAAAAAGATAATTATACCCTTTTTGTCTTTTTATTTTTCTAATTTTGGTTTTGTTTATAAATAAATAAATAAATTTACCTCCATGATTAAGTCCAAAAAAAAAAATAAATTTAAAGTCATAACACAAAAATATGTAAGAAACTAGAGTTTCCCAAATATTTTTTAAAAAAACTTAATTTTTAATTTTAATTAGATATTATGATATATATACGTATATATACCCTATCTATATATACACTGTAATTAATTTATGATTTAATTTATTATATATATATATATGTGAATATTTTTAATTTCAAATGTTATTAAATAACAAATTAGGTTAGAAATTAAAAATTAGATTAAGATTTTATGGTACTAAATTAAGTTATTTACGTTAATTTATGATTTAATTTGTTCTATATGTATATGTTTAACTTAAAATATTATTAAATAAGATAACTTTATGGTAATAAATTAATGTGTTTAGTTTAATTTATGATTTAATTATATATATATATATATGTTTAAGTTTATTGTAAAATGTAAAATTAGACTAAAGTCGTTTGATGATAAATTTTTATAATAATAATAAATTAAGGTATTTGTGTTAAGGGATTTTAGTTTAAGATCCTTGATAATAAAATTTTATAAGATAAATGACATACAATATTTTTATAATAGTTAGGATCCCTTAATATTTTTACAGAGAAATTTCACTGTGACGAGCTGGAATTTCTCTAATAAAATTATTGAGAGACGTTAACTAATAAGAAAAAACATATTGGTCATCTACTATCTAAAGTTAGAGAGAGATATTTCACTAATTTTCTTTTATGTTAATTTAATTTTATATATATATATATATATATATATATGTATGTATGTATGTTTAATTTAGTATGTTATTCTATAAGATATGTAGATTAAAAAAGGTAAAACATGGTAGTTTCGTACATTGAAATTTAACTTTGACTAGTTTGGTTTTTTTTTTTTTTTGGTCCAACTTGTCTCAAATTGGAGATCAAGACTGGACCCTCTAGTCCGCTATGTGGGCTCACTTTTTGGTCCCGCTTCGATGATTCGAACCTTTCACATTTTAGGATTCATCGAATACATTCTCCTTGTTAGAAATCAAGTCGATCAAATAATAGCAACTACGTGTTCGAATCAATTTTGTATAAGAAAAAATAGACGGTGAAAAATAAACGTTCATATAAAACTTATTCAAACATATAGTTGCCGTTATCTGGTCAACTTGATTTTTTACAGGGATAATGTATTCGATGAATCCTAAAATGTAACGGTTTGGATCATTGAAGCAGGGCCCAAAAGTGGCCCACAGAGGGGACCGGAGGGTCTAGTCTTGATCCCCAGCTGGAGACAAGCTGGACCCTTTTTTTTTCTTCCCTACTCTCAAAATGGGCATGTGAAACACACTCTCCATTAATTTGGATGGAAAATAAAAATGTAGCATTTTAGTCCAAAGCTATATGAGAGGTATGTGGCTATTTTTAAAAGACATGGGTAAAGCACTATTAGGTTATATCATGGGGGAGTAAAATGAATTTTGTCATAAAATAATAAAAATAAAAAACACATCCAGTTTTGATTTATATTACGGGTTTCATTTATTGAGTAATTGTATGTGTTAATACAAGTTCTTTTGAAATTTGATGGGGTTTGTTCAAATTAAGATCTCAATTATATAGAGTCGCAATTTGATGTCATTTTTTTTTTAACTACATGTAAATTGGTTGTGTACTTTGTCCCAAAAACATAAATAATAAATAAATTCAATTACTACTCTTTCTTTAGAAACATTATTTGAATTTTCAAAATATGTTTGCTTTAATACAAAATAATACTAACTTAGTGTTATTAAATTTTAAATTTTTTCCTTGAAAACATGAAAAACAAAAAAGTGAAAATGAAAATCACTCTATTTAGTTGACAATTTGTTTTTAAAAATTGCAACGCACTTTGTTTTCCAAAACACAAAAAATGAAGAATTCAACAAATTTTGGTATTTTGTCCCAAAAAAAAAAATGGAAAACAAATAACAAAAAATACAATCAAATAAAGTGAATGATATTAAAAAGATTTGGGTAAATTACAAATACACTCTCTGAGGTTTGCTTAAAATACTAATTGCCCCCTGTGGTTTGAAAAATTACAAATACCTCTCTGTTAGAATTTTTTATTAAATAGAATTAATTAAAAAAGTGAAATTTCTAACTGTTCACCTATACAAATAATAAAATTATCTGAAATATTAATTGAAATAAAATTTTAACATTATTAAAAAATGTTAATTAACTTAATGATTTATTAATAAAAGACCTATTTGTTATGAAATTATAAACTTTAGGGTGCATAATATAATTTCTAAAACCACATGAAATAATTTATAATTTAAATAAATTTTAGAAGGTGTGTTAATAATTTTTCCAAAAGTTTTTGAATGACACCACTAACAAAAATTCTTGAAGTTGTCGTTGTGTTAGTAAAGTCATAGTTTGTTGTTTGCTAAGGCGACTGACCAGTCGTTGCATACCGTTCAAGCTATGTTACGGAAATATGAATTGGCCTCTGTGCAACGAATGAATTTTGACAAATCCGGGATATGCTTCAGTCCGAATGTGCGGCTGGAGGAGCAGGTTCGTCTTTCAGCTATAATGGGTGTGGGCCAATTGGTGACTAGCGGGAAATACTTGGGGATGCCGTCTGTTGTCGGTCGGTCAAAAAAGGCAGTGTTTGGTTATATAAAGGATAAAGTGTGGCAGCGTCTTAATGGTTGGAAGGAAAAATTCTTATCGGCAGCGGGCCGAGAAATTCTTATTAAGGCAGTCGCTTAAGCTATCCCGACTTATATAATGTCCTGTTTTGAATTGCCGGATGGGCTGTGCCGTGAGATTAGTGGAATGATTGCACGATTCTAGTGGGGTCAACGTGAGGAACGGCGCAAGATTCACTGGTGTAGTTGGCCAACCCTTTGTAAGGTGAAGCCTGAAGGTGGGATGGGGTTTCGATCTATTGTGGCTTTCAATAAAGCTTTGCTGGCTAAGCAATCTTGGAGACTCCTTCAATTTCTAAATAGTTTGGTGGCCCAGGTTCTGAAAGCCAAATATTACCCACAGTGCTCGATTCTTGATGCACCTCTAGGGGCCAGTCCGTCTTTTTCGTGGAGGAGTATTTGGAATGCGCGTTCTCTCTTGTTGGAAGGTTTACGTTGGCGAGTGGGAAATGGGGCTCAAATCCACATTTGGAAGGACAAATGGGTTCCGCGACCTTTTTCCTTCAAAATCTGCTCCCCTCCTTCTTACCTGGGCGTTGATGCTAAGGTAAGTGCTCTGATTGATCATGATGTGGGGAATTGGGATGAGGGAGTGCTTGGTGCTTGCTTCCCCCCCTCTGAGATTGAGCTTATTAAATTGATTCCTATCTGTCCGTTGTTGGCGGAGGACATATTAGTATGGCATTATACCAAACAGGGACAGTTTTCGGTTAAATCGGCATACCATCTTGAGATGGGTATCCACAGCAGATCTGAGCATGCTTCGTCGTCGAATGGTGGGCAAGCTCGGGCTGGTTTTTGGATGAGCTTCTGGAATATGAGGATCCCTGGTAAGATTAAAGTTTTCGGCTGGAAACTGTGTTTGGAAATTTTGCCCGTGCGCTCTAACTTACGAACTCGGAAGGTTTTAACTACAGCGGATTGTGGTCTCTGTCATCAGGCTCCTGAATCCACTCACCACTATTTTTTCGACTGCCCTTTTGCCAAAAAGGTGTGGGCCTGCAATAGTCTCGCACTGGTTGCTCACCGACAACGGGTCAGGACTTTATTCGACTGGATTTTCGAGTTCATTTCATCTGTCGATTTAGTAACGGGGGAGTTGTTTTGGGTAATGTGCTAGTGCATCTGGACACATCGCAACCAAGTGGTGTTCAATGACACGGCCCAAACTGAGGTGGAGCTTGCTCGGTATACGTCTGAATATTTATCAAGAAGTTTGTGTAGTCCAGACTCGTGTTCGAGTGTCGCAGCAAGTTCTCCTGCCAATTCGTTGGACTCCTCCTGCGAAAGGGCTGGTTAAAGCTAATTTTGATAGGGCTTGCTCTGTAGCCGATAGCTTTATCGGTGTTGGGATTGTGGTTCGGGACCATACGGGTGCTGTCATTGCTGCCATGTCAGCCAAACAAGTGTCAGCGATGAAGGTGGATTGCATTGAGGCCTTTGCAGCGCTTGCTGCTATTCAATTCGCGTTGGATCTGGGGCTCCACCACATAGTTCTTGAAGATGACTCGCTAATGATAGTTCGTGCCTTTCACTCCGTTTTGAAGTCCTTGGCTTCATTTGGGCATTTTGTGGAGCAGGCAAAATCTCTGCTGCCCAGATTCCATTCCTGGGTTGTTCAGCATATGAAGAGGGAAGGGAATTCAGTAGCCCATTGTCTCGCTCGGATGGCGTTTGCTCTGGACGATTTTTCCATCTGGCTGGAGGAGGTTCCACTTTCTTTACGCTCCCTCGTTAGGAGGGAGACGTCTCTTTGATTATTTTCCTTGTTCCTATTTATTTTGGCCATCTAAAAAAAAAAAAAAAAGGTGAATAGGGTAAACTCCCCCTCTCAAAAGAAAAGAGAAAGAACAACAAACAACGAAAACAAGATATTTTTGCCATAAGATGGAATGGGACTGAATGATATCTTTAATGAGAAATGCTAAAAACAATGGTTAATTCTGTTGTTAAAAAATATTTATAAAATATATTGAATTGTGTAAATAATAAATAAAACTATGTAAATATATTTTAAAATATGCAAAATACATATTGGAATAATTGATATTATGACATTATGTGTTTTTATATTCAGTACTACCACATTCACCAAATTTGTTTAGTCCAAATTTGTCCGAATGAGTTTCTTCTTGGGAAGAGACTCGTGCATGGGAGTCTCTTCCCAAAAAAAGACTCATTGGGACAAATTCAGTGTACAAATCATTAATCATTTTTATTAACAACCCTCATTAACAAAACTATCTTTAATTTGAGCCCACATGTAATTTAGCCGAACTCAAACGCATTATAGTGGTTATTGGTAGTGGTAGGTTGATGCAAGGAAGCGTATAATAAAAAGGAGTCAGAATTAAAAGCAAAATAAAGAATTTTATAGATGAAAGGAAAATGATATTATAACGTGTACTCTCAAAAGTGTGCATATTGTAAAAAAAAGTTATGATATTTGTGATAAAAGTTATGAATAAAGAAATTATAATCTACAGTCCTTGAAGTTATTCAAAAAACTTGAGTAAAGCACCATTAAACCCCAAATCAAGAAATGTTGAACCATATAGTTTTGCCTTTTTTTTTTTTTTATAGACGAATCAATCCCATTTTAA
>JAPPVO010000014.1:21301375-21379400 GCA_030407325.1 Camellia japonica
AAATAAAAAAATTTGTATTGCAAAAATATATATTTTTTAGGGAGACTTATTTATAAGTCCTTTTTCAGAACCTTATGCTAGACTAAGTCCTGTGTAATTTCTTATAGAGCCTCAAGTCCTATTTTCATAAGAATATATTCCACAAGATCCTAATCTTTTTACCCCTCATTTTCACACCTTCCCCTCTCTCTCTCACTCCCAACCACCGAATTGATATCAATCTGCTTCTTCGCCGTCATAGTCCGTTCTCTCTCCTATCCGAATGGAAAGCAAGATAATGGTTCTAATGTCAAGTTTTCCATCCACTCTGAGATAATTTTAGGGAATACCACCGGCACCAAAGTGACGGCACCTGGAGGCTATTTTTTTTATTTTTTCATGCAAGCGTTAAATATTTATTTTATTTGTCCTTTCAAGCATTGAGAAATGAACTTCCTTATTTTTCAATTGCAATTCTACAGAAGCTGCCAACAACGTCGTCGTCATCGTCAAATAAATGCCTATGTTTAAATGTCTATGTTTTCTTTAATTTTTTATATAAAAAAAATAAAAAAATTCAAAAATAAATAATTTTTAAAATTTTATAATTAATAATACAAATAAAATATATTAAGATTATATATCTATTTCAAAACAAACGGATTAAAAAAATAAAAACTTATTAAGTTTGCGAAACGTAACGTGACACATTACGTTACGTTTATATAAATGTCATATTACGTTTATATAGGTGTCACGTTACGTTACGTTTATGTAGGTGTCACGTTACATTCATATTGGTGTCACGTTACGTTACGTTTATATAGGTGTCACGTTGCGTTACGTTTATGTAGATATGTCACGTTACGTTTATGTAGGTGTCACATTACGTTACGTTTATGTAGATGTCGCGTTACGTTTATGTAGATGTCACGTTACGTATAGGTGTCACGTTACGTTTATGTAGGTGTCACGTTACGTTACGTTTATATCAATTTCCCTATATATGGTTTTATTATTAATTATGATATTAACAACTAATATTGAGGGTAAATATGTCAAGAAACTTCTCATAGGACTTATGGGAACATAAGTTTTTTTGTGGGACCAAATGTAGCACAAGTCTCCCTAATAGGACTTCTAAATAATTTTCCCTATTTTTTATAATGTGCATCTGCACGTGATAGTCTTTTCTAATAATTCGAGTCATCTTTTTTTTTCAGTTAGACTAAGGTTACGGTCCTAGAAAATTTACGAGGAAATTGGTTCAAAATTGTGAAATGTGATTGATATATATTGAGTTTTTGATAGAGCTCAGGTATAAATTGAATGTAGTGATGTTTTAGAAAGTTGATTTTTTTTATTTTTTAGCTTTTTTGGAGATTTTTTTGACAAAAAAACGGGCCTCTTTGATTAAAAAGTTAAAAATTAAAAAATTGACTTTTTAAACTTGTTGCCAAACTGCTCCTAAGTTGTACATTAATTTTTTAAATAAATTTAAGATAATCCTGTTAGTTATCCGAATTCTAGAGCACGGAATATTCTTTGACTTTCATCGAAAGAAGTGGCGGGCGTGAATTGTCTATTTTCTTTTTGTCAAGCAGTTTGAATAATTACATGCCCACTACTTTTCGAAGGAAATGCGTTGGACCCAGTGGGGTACTGGAGTCCTCTCTGATTGGAGGAAAAAAATTATTATTTTTTTTTTTCAGTCAATGGAAAGCCGACACCTCACTGAGAGTGGTCAGTGGGGTTCGGTAGCACTACTCCTTTTCCAAAATGAATAAGAAAGAACAAAGAACTTTCAAACGCATGTTTATTAGTTTTGACTCAGAGGCTCCATTAATGCAACATGTTAATGGTAAACAAATGTTCACTTATTTATTTATTTATTTTGACTTTTAAAAAAATAAGTATGTATATAAAAAATAGGGTAAATTATAAATACACTTTCTGAAATTTATTTGAAATATAAATTGTTTTTATGAATTGAAAAATTATAAATATCTCCCTGTTAAATTTTTATTTAACAAAATTAATTGAAAAAGTAAAATTTATAACTGTTCACTTATACAATATAAAATTATTTGAATTATTAATTGAAATAAAATTTTAACATTATTAAAACTGTTAATTAACTTGATGATTTATTAATAAAAAGACCTATTTATTATTATGAAATTAGAAACTTTAAGGGGGTATAATGTAATTTTTAAAATTACAGAGGGTAATTTGTAATTTAAGTAAATCTCAAAGGGTATGTTTGTAATTTATCCTAAAAAATAAAACTTATGAAGCAGACAAACTACTAAAAGGTTATTTTTTACTGGTGTTTTTGCTTCCAAAAATGCAACAATAAAAAGTTTGGTTTTTGGGTTTATAAATAGAGAAAATTAGTGAAACATCCTTCTCTAATTTTGTTTTAATTTAGTCTCTAAAGTATGTAATTTTTTTATATTTTGATCTCCATTTTTAATTTTACTGCATTTTTTTGGATAAAAATATGAAAATACCTCTTCTTGTATATTATTTTTGAAAACTACAGCTGCCAGGTACCAAAATGTAACAAATCACGTATTTTAGGGATCAATGTAAAACAATAAAAAGTTTGGGAACTAAAGCGTAACAAAACGAATACTTTAGAACCATGTGTGTAATTAACCCTAAAAGAAATTATAAAACTAATCATTAATAATTTTGTAATTGAGTTAACACATAAACTTAATATTCAATTTTATAACCTAAGTATTTTTCTTTTTAATTGCTTCTTCTTTATCTAAAAATAAATAAAATAAAATAAAGCAAATTATATATATAATGGGCCAGGCGGATCATATGGCATATTCCCAAACTCAACTAATTAATAAATCCAGTCTAAAAAATAATAATAATAATAATTAATAAACACGTCAAAAAAGTCATTACAGCTGAGTCATATATCAATCAACAATGATAGAGAACTCTAATTTTAAAACTTTAAAAAGAGCTTTAGTGATGTGGGAAGAGAAAAAAAAAAAAAAAACAAAACAAAAACATAGGCACACACATCACATCATATGTAGGTCTCATTTCTTGCCACATCACTAAAACTCTCTTTAGAGTGCCAAAATTAGAACTCTCAATTTTTATTCTATATCAATACCAAACCTTTTATAAAAGTAGATTGAGGCCTATTTTGGCATTGGGTTAAAAGTCAATTTTTGGCTATTTGACTTTTTTGAGTCTTATTAGCTCTCTATTTTTTAAAAATATATTTTCTTTAAAAAAAAATTTAAAAAATTACCTTTTACCCTACATCTCAAAACACCATGTGTAGCCTAGGCCAACCATAGTCGGGGTTCCAAGTTCCGTACAATAATTATCCACATGGGCCAATTATTTAAAGAAAATGCGAATTAGTGGTACAATGAGTAAATAATTGCATTATAGATAGATAGATTTTTTTTTTTTTTTAAATTATTGCAACATAGGAAGACCTTGCACTAAGGCCCCGTTTGGGAACAGGCTAATTTAGTAATTTTTTGGTTATTTGGCTAAAATATGAGCTAAAAAAAACTAGTATGTTTGGGATGACTTTTTGGCTTTTTATGAAAAGATGTGCAAAAAGTAGAGAGAAAAAAAAATATTTGACTTTTTGGTATGGGTTGTTAGTTTTTTGGCTAATTTAGTAACTTTTTGACTTTTTGGCTAAAAATGAGGGTTTCCAAACGAGGCCTAAATACACATAAAATTTACATCATTATAAAATATAAATATTTTCTTTATTGTTTTACTGATTTGTAATTTTTCGTAATTATATAGTAAAACTATAATTATTTATTAATGTTCTAGAAAATTTTACTAAACAAATAATACTACCAACTTTGTTAATTAGTTGAAAAATAATGAATGATCGAGTTTATATGCTTTGTACATTTTTATTAGGAAAATAACAAATCAATGGTATTTTTCAAAAATAATTAAAATTCATGGTAAATTTTATAAATTTTAATAACTATAATTATAATTTTTTTCATAAATCTGTAATCATTTTGAAAAATGATCAGTAACTTGTAATTTTCTCTTTTTTATTTAATAAAAATATGAGAAAATTTTACTTCAGTACAAGTTTTATAAAAAAAAAATATGACAAATGGGTGGAAAAGTTTATCAAATTTAATAATTAAACTTATAAATTTTTACATAAATGATAAATATTTTGTAAAAATATCAGTTATTTGCAATATTCACTAATCATATTAGGTAAATAATATCACATCTCTAATAATTTTCGCTCAAAGTTCAACTTCATATCAGTCACAATCTTGTCTCTCCAAATTTTCTACAAAATAATAATGCTTGAAACTACTAATTAGTGCTACCACTAATGATGTGACAGTAGGTCCTACCCACTGCCACAGTGTGTTATGCCTTTTTTTTTTTTTCATTCATTTTTTACCTCACTAATAGTAGATTTAAAACTCATTATTTACAACTATAAATCATTATTGTGCACAAAAACCAGCCGCATTTCCTTTACAGCAATGTCAACCGTTCAGTTGCCATCTCAGCCACTCTATCTCCTCACAGTATATAACCTAAGTATTTTTCATTTTAATTGCATCTTCTTTATCTACAAATAAATTAAATAAAATAAAATAAAGTAAATTATATATATAATAGGCCAGCCGGATCATATGGTATATTACCAACCTCAACTAATTAATAAATCTTATCTAAAAGAAAAGGTAATTATAAACACGTCAAAAAAGTCATTCCAGCTGAGTCATATATCAATACCAAACCTTTTATAACAGTAGATTGAGGCCAATTTTGGCATCGAATTAAAAGTCAATTTTTTTGATTGTTTAATTTTTTTTAGTCATATTATCTTTAATTTTTTTATATATTTTTAAAAAATTAAAAAATTAATTATTAACCTCCTCTCAAAACACCCTGAATAGCCTAGGCCAACCGTATCCCATGGTTCCAAGTTCCAAGTTCCGTACAATAATTATCCACATGGGCTAATTATCTAAGAAAAATGCGAATCAGTGGTACAATGAGTAAATAATTGCATTATAGATGGATAGATTTTTTTTTTTTAATTATTGCAACATAGGAAGAACTTGAACTAAGTAAACATAAAATTCACATCATTATAAAATATAAATATTTTTTTACTATTTACTCATTTGTCATTTTTCATAATTATATAGTAAAACTGTGCAAGAGTATTAGTATGTGAATTATTTATTAATGTTCTAGAAAATTTTACTAAACAAATAATACCACGTACCAACTTCGTTAATTAGTTGAAAAACAATGATGATCTAGTTTATATGCTTTTTACTTTTTTATTAGAAAAATAACAAATCAGTGGTATTTTTAAAAAATAATAACAATTCATGGTAAATTTTATAAATTTTAATAATTAAAATTGTAATTTTTTTCATAAATCTGTAATCATTTTGAAAAATGACCAACTCGTAATTTTCTCTTTTTTATTTAATAAAAATATGAGAAAATTTTACTTCAGTACAAGTTTCAAAAAAAAAATGACAAATGGGTGGAAAAGTTTATCAAATTTAATAATTAAACTTATAAATTCTTGGGATATTTATCAATAAATCTCATATCACAAACAAATACTCCAATTAGTCCAAAGTTTTTTCTATTGATCGATTGAGTCCTATTAGTGAAGAGTTTCTTTCCATGGGGTCCTATTTGCAATTTTGGTAGTATTTTGGTGGACAACTATACCCTTTTATAAATGTAACAGGTATGATATGGCACTCCAATGTGGTAGGTATTATTGTGATACTCCAACGTGGTAGGTATTATGTTACACTCTTAATGTACTTTTCTCAAATATAACAACATGATGGATATGATGTGACATTCTAAATCTTTTACCCAAAAAAAAAAAAAAACTATAAACTCCTTAGTATACTTCTTCCAAATGTGACAATGTGTGACGACTATAATGTGACATTCCAAAAAATTAAAAATTTCTTAATATACTTTTTTCAAATGTGACAACGTGGTGAGTATGATGTGGCACTCCAAAAAATTAAAAACTTATTAGTGTACTTTTTCTAAATGTGACAATATGGCCCAAATATGATAACGTCACGGGTATGATGTAATACTCAAAAAAAATTAAAATCTCGTTAGTATATTTTTTCAAATGTGACACAACGGCCGAATATGATGTGATACTCCAAAAAAACTAAAAAACTTATTAATGTACGTCTTCCAAATGTGATAGCGTAGTAATATGATGTAACACTCTAAAAAAAATTAAAAATTAATTAATGTACTTTTTCCAAACTTGACATGTAACACTCTAACGTGACGGGTATGATGACACTATAAAAAAATTTTAAAAAAAATTTAGTGCATTTCTTTCAAATGTGACACTGCAACGTAGCAAATATGATGTGACACTAAAAAACTCCTTAGTATAGTTTTTTTCAAATGTGACACCCTAATGTGGTAGGTAAATGAGTCATTACACATCAAAAATGACTAAATGAATTACAAGAAAAATATGGCCTATATAAATTACAAGTCCAAAATATAAGATTTATTAGTCAATCTCCCTAAATTCTTTCATAAATTTATAAATATTTTGTAAAAATATCAGTTATTTGCAATATTCACTATAATATCACATCTCTAATAATTTTCGTTCAAAGTTCAACTTCATATCAGTCACAATCTTGGCTCTCTCCAAATTTTCCACAAAAACCAGCGGCATTTCCTTTATAGCAATGTCAACGGTTCAGTTGCCATCTCAACCACTCTATCTCCTCACAAATATATCTACATCTGATTTTGATAAATTGTGTTGAACCCCAAAAGTTTCCCAATGATGAAGAGTCTACCAATTTTGTTCCTTTCCATTCTAATTTGCTTGCTTAGCCTCACAACAACCAAAGCAACCCCAACTTACCTTTATACTGAATGCCCAAACACAAAACTAACACTCCAACAGCCCATACCAATCCAACCTCAACACCCTCCTATCTGTTCTCTCTTCCAAATCCACCCATAAATGGCTTCTACAACTACACTGTCGGCCTCAAGGCCCCCGACATAGCCTACGGTCTCTTCCTCTGTCGTGGCGATGTTTCAACCCAAACTTGTCAAGACTGCGTGGCCACTGCTACTAAAGAAATAGTACAAAACTGTCCCAATTCGAAGGTTGTTACGACTTGGTACGATGAGTGCATGTTACGATACTCGAACAAATCTATCTTCTCAATTTCCGATCAATCTGTCAGATATATCTTAGTTAATACGGAGAACATAAAGGATCCAAAACGTTTTACAAATTTGTTGGGAAAGGTGATGGATGATGTAGCGACTCGTGCTTCGAATGGCGTGTCGGGTAAGAAGTTTGCGACGAGAGAAGCTGATTTCTCGGCACTTCAGACACTGTACGGCTTAGCGCAGTGCACACCGGACATAACTACCTCTGATTGCAATACTTGTCTTAGAGATGCTATATCGAGTTTTCCGGATTGCTGTGATGGAAGAAGAGGTGGGAGAGTTCTGTTTCCGAGTTGCAATGTCCGATATGAGACTTACCCTTTTTATGCCACTCCTGCACCGCCGCCTTCGTCAGGTTAAATAATAGTATTATGATATGTATAAGTCAATAATGTATCTGTTGAATAATGTATCCACTAATATATGAAGGAAAATGAATAGGAGTTCTAATTAGAGCTACTATTAGTGATGTGGCAATAGGTTTCATCCACTGTCACAGTTTATATTGTATTGCAATTTTTTTTTTTTTTTTACCATCTCATTAGTAGTGGATTTAGAGCCACTAAATTAATGGTCTCTAACACCACCGATATATCAATAAGAGCGATATTTAAAATTTATTGAAACTTGTCAAGTTTAGCTTATGAAATAATAGAAGTCCTCTTATATATTGCAAGTTTTATGCCGCCATGCACTGCAGCGTTGACTATTTTAAATTGTGGTGCTAGGATATATATCAATATCTAATTAAATTATGGCTTTATTTGAAAATCTAAGTAGGGTTAAAATAGTCTTAAATATTTAAAAAGTCAAATAGTTTTAATGACAAACTTCACTTTACTCTTTATAATTTGGGTTATGTGCGGATTATTCTCCTAACATTCGAATATCACTACATAACCCCTTTGTGGTTAGTGGACTAAAACGCACCGTTCACTTTTCCATCCAAGTTAATGAGCTATGTAGTTCAAACGTCCATACAGAAAATAAGTTATATTTTAAGACCAAAATGTCCCTAGAATATCTTTAAATTTGCAAAAGCATGCCATGGGTCTTCCTCCTACTCTCTCTAAAATTACAACCCAAAACAAAAACCTAAATTAATTTAAGCAAATAATTTCTATTAAAAATTAATGTGTATATATATGTATATATAATTTGTAGCTAATATATGTATATATTCAAAGTACCACAGAAGCAACAAAAATCAACAAAGATTTCAAGTCCAAAAAGTAGAGAACCCAGAAAAGGTTTGTGATTATTATGGAAATCACTGAAGAGTTGCAGTCTTTGTCTGTTGAAGCTAGTTTCCAATTAAAAAAAAAAAAAAATCTAATAGCAGTGAGGAGTATAAAAAAAAAAAATTAGAAAAACAATAGAAGAATTTAGTCCTCACATGAAGTAACGAAACAAGGAAACAACATAGCATTTGAACTCTACCTGATGTCATGCAGTCGATGCAACTAAGTTGCTTCTTAGCAAATTTCATTATGCCATTGTTTGAAGGAGTTGAGATGGAGATAGATCTTGTGTGACTTCCTTGAAGAAGTTCCCTACTGGCATTCTTCAAAATGGGCTCAAAAATTCTTAAAAGTGGCTGCAGGTGCAAATTATTTATGAGACCAAGTTGAACACAGTAAAAGATAAAAATGCAGAGTAAAAGATAAAGTGGACATTATTTTTCGGATCTGAACCCAGAAATGAAAATAGAGAGAGAAGAAGAAGATGAAGATGGAAAGAGAAAGAACTGGGTTTCCCTTGAAATAATATATATATATATATATAAGGGTATAATTGTCAATTTATAACTTTGTTAACAGAAGAAGTTAGTATACGTTTTAGTCCATCAACCACAGGGGGGTTATGTGATGATATCCGAATGTCGGGGAGGTAAACTGCACCCGGCCCAAACCATAGGGGAGTAAAGTGAAGGTTGCCCTAGTTTCAAACAGTAACCTAAGCCATTGATCTATAATAATAATAAAATAAATAAATAAATAAAGAAAGAAGTGGGATTAGGGATAACCTACCACTAAATGACAGTTTTGCTCCTTTAGACCAATTTTTTAAAAAAATGAGATTAGGGACAAATTTGTCATTTTAGCCTCAAACATCATTTTAAACATATTTTTCAATACAACAATCAATCAAAAAATTCAACCCAACTTCCCAAATATAAAAACTAAAATAACCTATTAAAATATCCAAAAAAATCAAAAAAGTAATTGCTTCTCAAATGAAGTCTATATATATCGATAACTCCGATATTTAACAACTTAATGGAACTTATCAAGCTAAAATAATCAAAGTTCTCATACATTGCAAGTTTCCTTGCATTTTCATCACAATTTTATTTTAATAATACATTTAGCGACCAAATAGTTTAATTGTTGTTAGTTTTTCACGACTAAACATTTTAGTTGCCAAAACAATAGATTTTTTCATTTCATTGTATTTTATGACCAAATATTTTAGTTGCCAAAGGATGCCATGTTCTTTCGTGACTAAAATATTTATTCAGCATTAGTTTCTTAATTTGTTTTAGCTACTAACTATTTGATCGACAAAAGTCTTTTGTTTCTTTTTTACTACTAAATATTTAGGCACCAAAAATCTTTGCTTGCATTTTTGGCTACCAAAATATTTAGTCGCCAAAAACTTTATAATTTTTTTTTTAATTAATTTCTCGACCACCTATATTTATTCTATTATTAATGCAACTTGTACCCCGTATATAAACAAAATAATTCATATACTGATTATATTAGCAACCATTCCACAATGTGCACACATTTCAATTTCAACCATCCAATAAATTCATATTTAACATTAAATTATAAATGTAATAGAAATTTTATACAAACCAAATATAATTCAACCTCAAAAATATAATTCCATACATAACAAAGGATCAAATAAAATTAATATCCAAAAGTTAATTTGTATCACCAAAAACTAATTTGTACCATACCAAAAAAGTAATCTATGGGTTCGTTTAGGGAGTGAGTTGGCTTTTTGGCTTTTTGACTATGTTAGCCTAGACTTAAAAAGTCTTGTTTGAAAAGGGCTTTTTGATTTTTTTTTTTTTTATTATTTTTATTTTTGACTTTTTGTGAGAGAAAGAATGTAATGATTATGGGTTAGATGCAATATTTTATCTTATTGAATTAAAAAGTTTATTTTGTCCTTTTGTGACTAAAATAGCCTCAAACCCAACCCAACCCATCTTTCCAAAATCATGCCAAAAAACTAATGTGTACTGCACCAAAAAACTAATTTGTATCACGTCAAAAGGTAATCTATACCATACCAAAAAACTAATCTATACGAATAATACTAATCCGTAGACTAAAAATAATGTCTTTCGTACTTGTCAAAGAAAGTCGTATCCACAATTCCACACCAAAAATCATAGTGATATCTTAATTTTATTTAAAGTATATAGAGTTGATTGTAACAATTTAAAATGAAACGACTAAACCGATATTACTGAAGAAGATGAAGATATATATTTCATTCACCTTGATTACAACTGATTAAGAGATTATATACACAACCAGCTAACTAACTCACTAACAAACACTTCTAACTAATTAACAAACTTCACAACTGTTACAGATATTATATTGAGAACTGCTATCAACACATGACTGTGATAGATGACATATCAATGTTGACTCTCTCTTTGGCTGTGATAACTGAGATGATTTGTGAGACCTTTGTTGCAGCTCAGATGCAGTAGTGAGCTGCTTGGATTGTTGCAGCTCTGCTGCAGTAGTAAACTGATTGGACTGCTTGAACTGCTCAGACTATTCAGTTGCATTTGCAGTTAGAATCTTATCAGCCCCCTGCAATCTGATGGGGCAAAAGAGCACAAGAAGCTTGTCCTTCAAATACTGAAATCGCAAGGTAGGAAGAGTTTTGGTGAAAATGTCAGCCACTTGATCTGTGGTAGGCACATACTTCAAATTAATAAGCTTGGCAACAACCTTATCACGAATAAAGTGACAATCAATTTCGATATGCTTAGAACGAGAGTGGAAAATAGGATTAGTAGCCAAGGCCATAGCAGATAGATTGTCACACCAGAGCTCAGGAATGGAAAAGACAGGAATGTGCATGTCTTTGAGAAGTTATTGCAACTATGTGAGTTCTGCAGTGGCATTAGCCAAAGCCCTATACTCTACCTCAGTTGAAAATCTAGAAACAATGGATTGTTTCTTAGCACTCTAAGAAATCAAATTAGGACCCAAATAGACACAATATCCCGAAGTGGATCGACAATCAACATTATCACCAGCCCAATTTGAATCAGAAAAAAGCATTAAGAGAAAAGGGGCCAAAAGTAAAGTGAAGACCATGATGAAGAGTACCCTTCACATATCTCAATAGGCGTTTAACTACTTGAAAATCAACATTGGTAGGAAGATGCAAGTGCTAGCAGGCCTGATTAACAGCTAAGGCCAAGTCAGGACGGGTAATGGTAAGATACTGTAAACCCCCAACAAGGCTACGGTAAAGAGAATGATTGGAAAATGAAAGAGCATCAACATCAGAAATAGAAGGTTTAACAGCTAAAGGGGTAGAACAAGGTTTGCAATCAGTCAAACCAGCCTTATGAAGAAGGTCAGTGGCATATTTAGCTTGAGACAAGAAATAACCATGAGGCAAGGATTGAACAGATATGCCCAGGAAATAGGACACAGTACCTAACTCTTTCATGGAGAACACAGTATGCATGTGCTGAATAAACTTAGTAAGAAGAGAAGAATCACTGCCAGTAACCAAGATGTCATCAACATAAACGACAAGAATGATAAGACTAGTATTGGTATGCTGAACAAAAAGAAAAGAATCTGAGTGACTGTTAACAAATCCCTAAGAGATAAGGAATTTAGAGAAGGTAGAATACTAAGCTCGAGGAGCTTGTTTAAGCCCATATAAAGCTTTCTTGAGCTTGCATACGTGGTTAGAATCTTGAACAAAACCTAGGGGTTGAAACATATAAACCTCTTCATCTAAGGTGCCATGAAGGAAGGCATTAGAAATGTCTAACTGATTAATAGGCCAGTGAAAATGCAGAGCTAAACAAAGGAATATGCGAATGGTGGGTTGCTTGGCCACAGGACTAAAGGTTTCATGAAAATCAACTCCTTCCTGCTGTGTAGGTATCCTTTTGCCACCAACCTGGCTTTGTATCTAGCCACAGATCCATCAGAATTACGTTTGATTCTGTACACCCATTTACATCCAATTGCAGTTTTATGAGAAGGAAGAGACACAAGATCCCAAGTACATTGTTGTTGCAGGGCTTGAAACTCTTCTTGCATAGTAGAAAGCCACACAGGAGAGGCTAAGGCAGCTGCAACAGTTAGAGGTTCAGAATGAAGATAAGAGAAAGGTGAAACAGCAGTAAGACACACAGGAGATTTTGTCTTAGATCTGGTAAGCATAGGGTGAACATTGAAAGAAGATGGAGCAGAAGGTGGAGGAAGATCAATAGTAATAGAGGTAATAGGAATAGCATGAGAAGATGAAGAGGACTGTAGAGAAGAGGATAATGAAGGTTGAGGAACGGGTAAAATAATAGGTGAAGGAGATTGAGAAGAAGAAGGAGAAAGAGAAGGCTTAGAAGAAGAGGTAATCTGAGATACAGATGAAGTAGAAGAAGGCCAGAAAAATTGATGAAGATGAGGCAAAGATAGAGAAGGAGAAGAAGATAAAGAAACAGTAGATGCATATGGAAAGCATGTTTCATTGAAGGTAACATGTCTAGAGAGATATAGTTTTCCACTAAGAGGATTTAAGCATCTATAACCTTTAACAGTAGGATGATAGCCTAAGAAAACACATGATACAGACTTAGGTTGAAGCTTGTGAGTAGTGTAATGTTTCAACCAAGGAAAGCATTGACAACCAAAGACCTTGAAGAAGGAAAAATCTGGAAGTGTTTTAAAAAGAACCTGAAATGGAGATTTATTTGAAAGAATAGAACTAGGCATTCTATTTATTAAAAAGACAGCTGTAGCTACAGCATCAAACCAAAATTTCAAAGGGAGAGAAGATTGGTGAAGAAGGGTGATGGCAGTTTCAGTTATATGCCTATGCTTCCTTTCGGCCACACCATTCTGAGCTTAAGTATAAGGACAACTTGTCTGGTGAATAATACCATGGGAAGAGAAGAGAGCAGCAATTCTCTTGTTAACAAATTAAGTACCTCCATCAGTTCTTAAAATTTTAAGAGAAGTATGAAATTGATTTTCTGCATAGACTTTAAACTCAAGCAATTTTTCATAGAATTCACTCTTAAAATGCAAGGGATAGATCCAAGTGAATCTAGTACAATCATCAACAAACAAAACATAAAACCGAAATGGGGCATTATCAACAGTAAAAGGTCTCCATACATCAGCATGAATAAGAGAAAATGGACTATCAACAGAAGAACAAGACAATTTGAAGGGAAGTCTATGACTTTTAGACACATAGCAGTCAGTACAAGCTATGGCTTTATTAAAACTATTTTTATTTGAAAGATGTGGGGCCAAGTGCTGCAGCTTGATAGCTGAAGGATGACCTAATCTTTGATGCTACAGCAACTCAGAAACTGGAACAGTGGGAACAGTGAAAGACTGAAAAACCTGTGGTTACTTGGAACAAATGGAAGAAGATGGAGACATTTGATAAAGACCATTGATATTTGAGCCTTTATGCAGAACTTGATGTGTGTGTTTGTCCTGAATGACAAAAGAATCAGAATCAAAAATAACAAGACAGTTATGATCCTTGGTTAATTGATGAACAGATAGGAGATTGGAAGATATAGAAGAAACATGTAAAAGATTGAAAAGAAGGAATGAAAAATGTGGTGTAGGAAGAATTACATTTCCAACATGCTGAATAGGCAAACCTGAGCCATTTTCAACTTAAACTTGATCTGATCCTTGATAAGCTTGATATTGCTGAAAATTGGTCAAATCATGTGTGAGATGATTTGTGGCTACTGAATCAATATACCAAGGAGGCACAGTAGACATAGTAAAGTTTGATGAAGATGAAGGCACTGCTACAGTATAGGATTTTGGTGTAGTAATGAAAGTAGATTGATAAGTGGTATCATGTCTATACCAACAATCTAAAGCAATATGTCCTGATTTTCCACAGATCTGACACATAGATGCAGTAATACCAGGATAATCTAATCTGGATCGATTGATAGAATATCGATTAGTTCTGTTACCACAAAAATTATTCTGGTATCTGCCACCTCTGCTTCTTCTATGCTGAGTTCTTTCTCTGAAATTATTGAAAGTAGTAGTGCAATGATTTGAACCAAAGTTGGAGGGTGGAGTATCAAAAACAGAATCAGAAGAAGAACCTTTTGTTGTTGAATAGGCAACATGCAAATCTTGATTAGATGAATGCATGATTTTACTTTCAATATGAATTTCTTCTGATCCAAGTAAAAAACACAGTTCTTCCATAGACACTGCAGTAGATCGAGTTCGAATGGATGTTTTGAATGCATCATATTCATCTGGTAAGCCATTTAATGTAAGAAGAATTAGGTCTTCATCATCAACCTTTGCACCAGACAAAGCTAACTGATCTGAGACTTCTTTTATCTGTGAAAGATAACTATCAATTGAAGAAGATTGCTTGCGTATGGTGTGAAGTTTGTTCTTCAACTGATGAATATGAGATCTAGAGACAGATGTAAATCTTTGTTCAAGTGCTTTCCAGACTTGTGAACAAGTTTGTAGATGAAGAACAGAGGAATATACGGAAGGAGAAAGTGTTGCAATTAGACACGCGAGAAGCTTTGCATCAATGGCCTCCCATTGAGCATATGCAAGATTGAAAACTGTTTTTCCAGAGGTATCAATAATTTCGGATGGAGGACAAGGTATTGCTCCAGTTACATAGCCCAAAAAACCAGTTGCTCGAAGAATATTGTGAAGCTGATTTCTCCAGATAAGAAAATTATTGCAGTCAAGTTTAACAGTGACAAGAGAACCAAAATTTGATAAAAGAGAATTAAGACTAGACGGTAGAGAAATAGGATCAGCCATGGATGAATCCGCATGAGCTGCCATAGATGAATCTGCTCGTGAGAGCTCTATGGCTCTGATACCATGAAGAAGATGAAGATATATATTTCATTCACCTTGATTACAACTGATTAAGAGATTATATACACAACTAGCTAACTAACTCACTAACAAACACTTCTAACTAATTAACAAACTTCACAACTATTACTAACTAATTAACAAACTTCACAACTGTTACAGATATTATATTGAGAACTGCTATCAACACATGACTGTGATAGATGACATATCAATGCTGACTCTCTCTTTGGCTGTGATAACTGAGATGATTTGTGAGGCCTTTGTTGCAGCTCAGATGCAGTAGTGAGCTACTTGGACTGATGCAGCTCTGCTACAGTAGTAAACTGCTTGGACTGCTTGAACTGCTCAGACTGTTCAGTTGCATTTGCAGTTAGAATCTTATCAATTACAATGAAAGTGTAATGATGCATATTTTATAGGACAAAATTATATCAGCGATCTTTACATTTTGCTCATTATATCATTTTGGTCTCTTTATTATCAATTGACTCAAACTTGATCCTTATTAATTTTAAATTTTGTGCCGATTTAGTTCAATTGATAATGTCGGTAATGCTTTTGATAAAAAATTATTATTGAATTAGTTGAGATTGACTCACTGAATTCAGTAAATTTATAATTTTATTTTTAAAAATATGATATATGCCACTTATATACGTATTTTTCATAAAAAATTAATAAGAGTTGTAATCAATTAGACTAAATTGAGACAAAATCATAAATTCTGTGTCAAAATTAAGCCAATTAAAATTATAAAAACCAAAGTATAAAGACTAACGTTGTAATTTACTCTATTTTACAGAACCTAGTTATTCAAAGTTGGAGTTCTCAAATTCTCTTTTAAATTACATTGTGCTCGTTTAAAGTTTTTAGGACAAACTTCACTTTACCCCTATCATTTGGATTATATGTGGCTTATTCCCTAACATTTAGAAATGATTGCATAACCTTCACATGGTTTATAGATTGAAGTACACCATTAAACATTCCATCCAACTTAACAGGAAATGTGAAATACTTGGCAGGCGTAAGAGGGTTATATGCTCATTTTCAAATTTCAATAGAGTAAATCGCACAAGCACAATAAGTTAAATAACCACTATCACGTTGACAGCCTATCTCACAGGTAGTAAATGACAATTTTGTCCATTTAGACCAATTTTGGACAAAGTGAGGCTAAGGACAAATTTGTTATTTCAGTCTCAAACATCATTTCAAATACATTTTTCAATACAACAATCAATCAAAAAATTCAACCCAACTTCCTAAACATAAAAAATAAAATAACCTACTAAAATAATTACAGGTACGAGGAAATAAAACGCATTGAGAGAGATTTGAAGAGTAAAGACTCACTATCCTACTACTGCTACTCACAATCTTACAACCAACCCCTTAGCCTCACGATTTTATATTTTAAAAACAACTAAAAAATAAATAAAAAAAACAAAATAAAAAACCAAACTCTTGAGCCCCCACCTACACCACAGCTACACACCCTTTGGTCAATAATAAATAATATTGATTGATATATCTATTACGCCAATATTTAACAACTTATCAAAACGTGTCATGCTAAAATAATAAAGGAACTCGGGTGATAAATTTAAATTTAAACTTTCTTTGTCTAAAGATTCATGCATTAAAATATTGGGTGATTTTATTTATACATCACTACTACTTTCAGTACATACCATTATTTCGTATACACACAAAATAACTTCTAGGATTTAAAAATATCTAAGTTCACACCTTAATTTTCCATTACTAACCCTATATTAACACGTCACTAACTATTTGAATACACACAATTACACACACCAAAAACTCTTCATCTTCACCATTACATACAACAAAAACCCCACAATCTTCAGAATAGATACCAACAGAGACCATCTTCGTCGGTCTTGATCTCCATCGTCGCAGAGGTCTCATTCGACATCGATCTTCACCAGTGTTAATCTCCACAATTGGTATTGAACTCTCATCATGTCTCATCTCGCTGTCTCGTCATTTTAGATTGCTGGCGGAGTGTTTCATTCGGCCTCCATTATTGTTGGTCTTGATAGTCGTTGTCAGTCTTGAACTCTACTCTGTCACCGTCGTTTTAAATTCATCAAATTAGTCATGTTCATAAATACAAAGTTGAACAAACTTATTTTTTTTTTTAATTTATATTTGAACAATAAATAAAAGTTTAATTTATTTTGACTGAACTAACTTAAAATGTTAAATTTTTTATGTATGAACATTTAATATTTAGTCAATCTTAATGATGTAAACAAAATTATTTTGTTCAAATATAAATAATTGAACATTGTGTAAAAGTTCAACTCTAATTATCCAAACACAACGAACAAATTAAACTTCCCAACATACGAACGAGATAAATAAAAAACTAAAAAATTAAGTCATAAACTAATAATTTCAATGTTCAAATCAATGTTTTCAATGTTTATATCATAACCAACCATCTTAGTGTCATCCATGGTATGCAAATCTTCAAAACTAATTTATTTTAATGTTTTTAAATTCTAAATTTTCAAAAACAATAATAATTTAAGTTTGGAAAATAAGTATAACGGATAAGAGAATGAAGTGAGCTCTCTCTCATGCTTGTAGGTTCTCCCGATGATGAGACAATTGCTTTTTGTATGATTCAGGAATTTCAACATAATCTATTCAGAAGACAAAAAATTAAAAAATTCTCAATTTTGAAGTCCAAAATTCTTTTAGTTGTCACATTATAAGCTAAACTGAAAGCTAAATTAAAATCTCTAACTCTTTTTCTCTCTCTCTCTCTCTCTCTAAAAACCTCCTCTCCAGGCCTCTTTTTGGGCCGGCCGGCCGGCCGTCGCCTTTGGCTATGGCGGTCGGCTGGCCTAGCTCTTTCCGGTGTTTGTTTGTTAGTCTTTTCCTTTAATAAACTTGATTCCCCCATTATTTTCCCACCTAGGTGTGTTTTGTGTGTTGCGGTAAATTTTATTTTTTGGTGATTCGGGGCCCGTTATAGCTGATTCTTTAAGGGTAGTGATGTGTTGTTTTCATCAGGGGACGTCCAGGATCTTCATTCGAGCGCCCTTTTGCGAGTAGGAGCTTGAGGGGTGAACTCTGGTTCAGATTTTTGGAGGAGTATCGATGCTTTGTTTGGGTGGAAACATGGGTGCCGAAGTCGTTCCAGATCTGTCTGGTTTTCATTCGAGTGTTCCTCTTCGAGTGAGAGTTTGAGGGGTGAACTTCTTCCATTTATATGGTGGTGTCCCAGCGGTTGGTAGGTGTTTGGTCAGTGTTTGGATATGCAGTGGGTGTGAGAAAGATGAAGAATGAGTACTGGAACCACCGCCATCACCACTGGAGAAGGAATCAGCGAGCTAATGTTGGAGCTGCAATGTCAAGTTCAGCAGGGGAGTTGTAGCAGCATAGGCGTTGGAGTTTTTCGGTGTTGGCTATGGAGTTTTCTCGATCGGATTAGCAGCATAGGTGTGGGTATTGGGAGTTGCAGCAGCATAGGCATGGTGTGGGCTTGGGTGTTGTCAGTGGGTGTGCTCGGAGTTTGGATCGGAATAGATGTATCCGACCATGGTAGTGGAGATGGCAGTGGGTCTTGTTCGGCTGTGGTCATGAGTGTTGATCGTCCTTGGGTGTGTTCGGATGCATTGAGTGCTCGGAGTTTTGAATCAGAAAAGAAGTTTCTGACCATGGAAGTGGGTCTTAGCGTGGTGATTAAGCTGTGTTCAGATGGGTGGTTGGTCGGTGGCTGTGTTCAG
This sequence comes from Camellia japonica, assembly GCA_030407325.1. Lineage (NCBI taxonomy): Eukaryota > Viridiplantae > Streptophyta > Magnoliopsida > Ericales > Theaceae > Camellia > Camellia japonica. The sequence continues at coordinate 21,320,514 of JAPPVO010000014.1, forward strand.
AGGAGTGGAGTGTGGCCTTGGGTGTTGTCAGTGGGTGTAGCAGGTTTGCTTTTGATGCTATGACAGAGTGTTGTCCGGCGTGGGTCTTAGTTGCGTGGGTCTTGTAGCAGCATGTGGGTCTTGGCTGGGCATTGGGAGTGTAGCAGCTTGGGTGAATAAAATATTCGGATTGGTAGTGTGTGGTTTGTTGATTTGGTGTTGGTTTTTGGTTTTGGGTTGTGTGGATTAATTTTGTGGGGATTCATGAATTTTATTTTTCTAGTTAAGTCCTTCTTAACTCTTGTTTTTTAAAAAAAAAAATAAAATGTGAGGCCAAGGGGTTGGTTGTATGGATGTGAGTAGCAGTAGTAGGGGTAATTTGTACTTTCCGAATCTCTCTCGATGCATGTCATCTTCCTGTACCTTTAATTTCATGTTGTTAATGAAATTTTTCTTTGCTGATCAAAAAAAGAGAATGAAGTGAGCTAATTGATAATGAATGATATTATGAGTATATGTTAATGGTGAAGTTGATGAAGAAATGCAATGTTTCTTTATTAAAATCCTAAACCCTATAGGAATAATGGTGTGTAAAGAGTATTTTATATTTTTTAATATATGAAATTTTTTAATAGATAAAATACACCTCATGTTGTCCTTAATGGTCATTTCATTGGAGGATATTATTAGAAATATAAATTTAATCTATTAATGATATGTATTGAGATTACAAAAATGATTTGCCCCCCTAAAAACAATCCCCTAATCCCCCTAATTTCCTTTTTGGAAAATTGTTTTTTTTTTTTTTTTTGTTTTCTTTTTTTTTTTTTTTTTTTTCACTTAAAGTGGCAATTGTGGGGATTCGGGGGACTCCCTCTCGAGGTCCCAATCTGTGTTGTTGAGATTATTAATGATGTGTAAAATATCATGTCTATAAGGACAAGTTTCTTTAAAATGACCAAAATACTCATTCCTTGTATACTGATCTGTTGAAATTGACGTTTTGGAACAGATTTCCTCAAACCCTCTCTCTGTCTTTGTCTCTGTCTCTCCTCTCTGTATTTCTCTTCAAACCCTCTCTCTTTCTCTCTTCAAACCCTCTCTCTTTCTCCCCTCTCCCCTCTCCCCCCTCTCTCTCTCTCTCTCTCTCTTTCCATCACCAAGAACACCGATATACCTGGACAACAAGCCTTTCGAGGCCTGCCCTACTAGGCAGCGATGGTCCTGAAGCAGGTGGTGCACCAATTCAGTGAGGTCGCACTAAGGTCACTGGAGATGCGGTCATTCTTCAGTGGTGTGATAGAAACGACTCCTGCGGTGAACATGCCGACGTCGATGGCGAAGAACATGAGCGACGCGACAACCTCAACCTCACATTAACGCCGAAATCATCAGTGATGGAAGATCCAGATCTATCAAAACGACGTGGCAGAGCTTCAATTTACTTCCATCTTGACATGCTTTGATCGATGATAGTGAGAGTCGGAGATGTGCTTCAATCTAGAGTAACACAAACTCTATTCTCACTCACGCTCGAAAACTGATAAAGGCACCACCGTTGGATCCAAATCCATATCCATATCCAACCTTCTTCGATCCAGATCATCACAGATCTTGGTCTCTTTCTCTCAGATCGATCTGAACCGATGCTCTCTCTTCCCTCTCTCATTATATCTATACATATACCGAATCTCTATTCTTCTCTCTCTTCTGTCTCTGTATTCTCTTCTCTCTCTTTCTCTAAATTTTGGATTTTACTTCGATTGTTCAAAATCCAATTCATCACAAGGTCTCAGTAGATAAAACAATCAAACATGCCAATATATCAATCTGAATCGATCCGATAAACCCCACTTTTTTGATCTTTTTAACATTGAATCAATTTATGTATTGGATATATATGAATTTATTTATTTATTTATTTTTTTAGTTCTTGTTGATGTTGATGCTGATGATCTTATTTTTTTATTTTTTATTTATTTATTTATTTATTTTGGTGTGTGTATGTATGTTGATGATGATGGTGATGAAACAAATTACAACAGATATGGATATATATCTATATATAGAGAGAGATTTGAACAGATAGAATTTGGTTTGTTTTGGTATTTCAACATATATATATATATATAAATTCAATAGAGATTTTTTCAACACATAGAGAGAGCAAAGAGAGGTGGAGAGAGAAACAGATACAGAGAGAAAATAGAACTGGATAGAGGAAAATTTGAGAAAATATAAAAAATCAAAAATTGAAAAACAAATTTAAAAAATAAAACCAACAAATGTGGTTCTTGTTTAGAATTTTAACATCATACATTGGTTATTAAAATACCATGTAAAATATTACAGTTCATAAAATATAATTTAAACAAAAAGAAAGTGTATGAAGATAACTTACGAATTTTTGAGATGCAGTATAAATCTTTATTTTAAAAACGAATGCGTTTTTCACTGTCTAGATTCGAACGAATGCATACAATTTTAAAATTCAACCAAAATTATTCACAATAATTTGATTCATGATGGACAATTGTAAATATTATGTATATTAATATAGAAGTAGACACCAGAAATAAGAAAGAATAATTATTTTTTGTTCTTCAATCATCATCAATGTAAAAAATAAGGTGATGGCTTTTTTGTTTTTTATTTTTTATTTTTTGATAAGAAGTGAGATAGTTTGTTTATATTTATATAGGACTCTTAAAAGCAGATTTATTGTTTTTGAGTGTTCAACTCCAAAAATAAAGAAATAATTGATTTATATAGAACCTTTCATGACTTTTAGAAAATATAGTAAATTTGAGAAGGTAAAATTGAGATTTAAAAAAAGTAAAAAATATGATAAACTTTTCACACTTTTATATAATAATAGTAGATTGTGCTTGTTTAAAGTTTTTTATTTGTATAATAAAGGTTTTTTTTTTTTATCACTTCTTTGTTAATCATAGGGACAAAACAAAAAATTTAAAATTTAATGTTATATCCTTTTACATTAAAATATGTATATTTTTTTAATAATCAATGTTTTTGTGTAAAAAAATAAAAACTTTGTTGGCATAAATGGTATACAACACACCAGAGTGATGGTTATCCCCATGTAAGGGTGATTTTGTCAAAGTCTACTTATAATAAAATTTTAATGTATTAAGGATAAATAAATTTTTTTTTTTTGAAAAGTCCAGCACATACTACTATTATCAAAATATTATTAGTGACTAATTTCATATTTTAAACTTTAAAATAATATAACTTTTGATCTAAATGTGGTTTTTAATAAAATTAAGATTTTTAAAATTCTCTCATCAAGATCTATCAAATAAGATCTAGGTTGACTTTGAAATTTTTAAAAAAACAAATAAAAAAAAATTTGTTGTCATAATTGATGTAAATAGTAAAATTTTACTATTGACGTTGGTTTCAACAAGAAAAAAAAATATGATTATTTATTTTTTTTTAAGAATTTCATAGCTAACATGTATGTTATTTAATATATCTTGACGAGATGATTCTAAAACTACTAATTTTATTAAAAATCAATATATAAATAAAAAGTTATATTATTTTAAAGTTTGAAATGTAAAAGTAGCTACTATAAATAAAAAGTTATATTATTTTAAAGTTTGAAATGTAAAAGTAGCTACTATAAGGGGAGGGGAGGGGGAGCGGGAGGGGGAGGGGGAAAGAAACAAATTTGTTTCTCTTTGATGAAAGATAGAGAGTTCACAAAAAATAAATAAATAAATAAAAATAAAAAATAAAAATAAATTGATAGTCCTTTTCACTTTAAAGGGAACCAATGAGGAACTTTTGGACAAATATCCCTACATATACCAATCTTGAAATTGTTTTCATAACACATTTTGTAATCAATGATAATTTAGCAAACAATCAATCAAATGTCGTAAACATAGGATTATAAAATTGATACCGTTAATCAAATTAAGTTGATCTTTTAATTAGATCATAATAATTCATGAAGATAGACTGTGCTATCATATATGAGTTTTTGTTAGCAAGTGTCCTCAAATGTTGTGAATGTAGGACTATAAAATCGATACTGTTAATCAAATTCAGTTGATATTTTAATTAGAAGATCATAATAATTCATGAAGACGGACTGTGATATCATATATGGGTTTTTGTTAACAAGTATACTAAAGGGCAAAACACTAATAAATCCTAAATTTTAATTTGTTAAACTATTTGGTCCTGCCTTTTATTTTGTAGACTATTAAGTTCTATTTTAATATTAATTACGTATATACCCATTTATTTAACAAATATAAGTTTTTACTGATGTTATAATGACAAAAATACCCAAAAAACTTACTATAGGCCTTTTTTAGATTTCCCTCCTTTCCAAACATCAGCAACATTAACTACATCAGCAACATCAACTACATCATCACCATCAGCAACATCAACTACATCATCAACATCATCAAAACATCATCAACGTCATCAAACATCAGCAACGTCATCAAAACGTCATCAACGTCATCAAACATCAACAACATCATCAAAACATTGTCAACATCATCAAACATCAGCAACATCAACTACATCATCATCAAACATCAACAACATCATCAACATCATCAAACATCAATTACATCATCAACATTGTGAACATCATCAAACATTATCAACATCAACTACATCTTCAACATCATCAAACATCAGCAACATCCAGCCTTTGATCTCCTTCTTCGATTGCTCATCAACATGCTTTTGGTAGAAAACGACGAGTGCTTTGGCGATGCTCTGGCGGATGGCATAGATCTAAGAGGTGTGGCCACCGCCCTTGACGCGGATGGGCATATCGACGTTGGCGAAGCGTTGGCGGCCGAAGAGGAGGATGGGCTCGTAGGACTTGTAGCAAAGAATCTCTCCTAGCTTCCAACCCATTAGAAATGGCAATGCATTCCAAAAAGTTGGGGAAAAAACAAATACATCAATCTAGATACAAGAATAACATATACAATATGGTTAAGAAGGTATAATGAGCATCAATACCTCTTCAATGGTGGGTTTTGAATTTTGTTTAACTTCAATTGGTCTACCAACCACCGCATACATTGGATGGCGATAGGGTAACGGAGACCTGCAAGGGAAAGAATCACAAAACAGTTCATAGTTCAAACAGCTCCACAAAACTCTTGCTGAACAGATTCACTCAAGTACAGATTCAGAAAGTTTCTCTTATTGTTGGAGAGATTGGGAGACCTGCAAAATGAAATCAATATCGGTAAAAGTGTAAACTCTATATATAATATATAAAAAACATATATCATACCAAAAATAAAAAGGACTTAATGGTTTAAGAAAAAATACTTAGGACTAACTAGAGCAACATTTACTAAAATGGGATTTATGAGTAATTATTATAGAAAATTAAAAAGGTTTTAAATGTGTTTTTTTTAGAGACCAAATTACCTTTTCATCAATTTTTTTATTCATTTTAATATACTTTTGATAATGAATTTTTTTTTTTAGGGAAAATAACATATGTTAAAAAAATGTTTAAAAAAAAAACATTATCAAACGTATATAAAAATATTAAAATAAAAAGAATTGAAGAAAAGGTAATTTGTCTCTAGAAAAAACACATTTAAAACATTTTTAATTTCTTATGATAGTGGAATTAGTTAAGAGGATTTAATGCATCCTTAATAAGTGCCATGAGAGGAGAATTAGGATCCTCTTCTTGAGGCTCTCTACGTGGCTCCTTATGGGAGATGATCGAGATTGGGTTACGTCAACTCACAAGAAAGATAGATGGCTGGGATCTGATCATTTAAAAAATATCTTACATGTAAGATTTTTATCTTACATGTAAAATAACCTAAATTTGAATTTAAAATGAACAGATCTCAACCGCCAATCTCTCTTACAGGCTGACATGACCCAATCTCAATTGTCCTCTATAGAAAGCCCCGTAGAGAGCCTCAAGAAGTGGATCATAATTCATAAGGGGACACTTGTTAACAAAACCAATCATATGTAGGACTCGTTTGGGAAGAACGGTACGATTGGGTTGGATTTGGGGTTATTTTAGCCACAAAAAGACAAAATAGGCTTTTTAGTCCAATAAAACAAAACATCACATCCAATTTATAATCATTTCATTTTTTCTCTCACAAAAGTCAAAAAAACCAAAAAGCCTATCCTAAACGAGACTTTTAAATCCCAAACTAAAATAGTTACAAAAAATCAAAAAATTAAAAAGCCAACCCACTTCCCAAATGAACTCGTAAATACTTAGTAATTCTATTCCAGATTATATGTATTGCACCACTAGCCTGTAACCCTTTAGTTTACGGGCAGCCAATAATAGGATGCCATATCATTCAATTATGAGCCATACCAAAATTTTATTCACTACAAACATAATCTCTCCCTCATCTGATCACAACTCCTTCCTCTCTCAACAACTATGGAAGAACGCTGTAACTTTCTTTCCTCTCAATACTCTCCAGCCGTCGCCTCAACCACCACCGCCGCCCTCTTCCCCCTCCCTTTGCGTTCTCTCTTCCACCCGTTACCACTACCAACTACCATGCGCTTCCTCATATCCTTGTCCATCTGTCTGTCTCGTATCAACAACCATCGACCACTATCGTTTCTCTTCCACGACTACTAATTTTTAATTTTTTGGATGAAATTATGTTTCTTGAATTTTTTAGTATTTACTGGTTTTTGCTTGGGAGAAACTGATTTAAACTATGATAGATTTGTCGAACTTGTAAAATCCAAAAAATGTAATCCCATACTTTTCCTGAACATTGAAGGTCATTTTAGTTTCCCTGTACATTAAAGGTTCTTTGTTTATAGTAAAGCACAAATCTCACTCAAAACCATTTCGCTTATGGTTACAAAATGAAAGCAGATATTCATTTGGCTTCTCATCGATTTGGTAGCCCTTTGAGTATTAATTCCAATATTTGGTTTGTGGGGATCTCCCAAAGCATGATCTTCCAATACACATTCAGGTAGGAATTGGTGTGAGGAAGAGAGGAAAGGGGGTGGTGGTAAATAGTGGTAACAGGGGAAGAAAGGGAAGGGAAGTGTCACACCCTCAAAATAAACCCATTATATATATATCATTGACATGCAATATTAAAAGAAAACAATTCGTTATCTCATTCATTAGAGTATTACTAAATAAAAACATTACATGTAACATCAAATTAAATGACCTACGGGCTTACATCTTTCCAAGCCAACACTTGGACGCAAGGATATGAGTTCTAACTCAAATACAAATAAAGCCCTAGGCTTGAATGTTTACATGTACTATCAAATAAAAACAAATAACTAAAGATAGTCTTCAAAATCCAAATCCTTCCAAGCTAAGTCCTTGGAGGTAGTTTATCACTTGAACCTGAAAATGATGTTCCCATATAGGGTGAGCCACAGCCCAGTAGAAATGTACTAAACCAAATATAAGCATTGAATAAAGCAATAGCATTCTATAGATGGTTAATCAAGATAATCAATTATATCATTATACAGTCTCATGACACTAATGTCTATGACACGTTTCACTTTCCATTAGTATCAATATGGTTCAGAATCTGGCCAAACTTACAACAGTGAACTATATATATCATATTCACATTACTTCCAATATCAACCAAACAAATGAGACTCAAGCTCATAGCAAAACACTTCATACTTCCCGTTTGATACACATTTTAGTGCTGTATCAATAACATGTAAAAACACTTCAATATCAATAAGCACACATAATAGTGATGCTAATGGAGTCCATCCCCTATCTCCTCCCAAACAAAATCCGGTTTAGAGGTCTATCCCCTATCTTCCCCTAAACCGTGGAGTACATCCCCTATCTCCTCCCACACAATATGCAAATGCAATGCTCAATCAATACACGTATTTTCTGTATTAATTCAATAGTCAAAATTAATGACTTAACCAATGTGATTAGTTTCAGTTATCCCTAATCCACATGCAATGTCTACAACAATCACGACTATCCTCCACCGATAGCCCAAAACAGTTATTTCTAGACTGGAAATAAATATATCAACAATTCAATAGGCGAGTGATTTAAATTATCCAACTACACCATTAAATCAATAAATTCCTCAATTCTCCTTAAATTAATTATACAAATTAATTAATTAAAACAACTAGGGTTTTTCCCAAAATTACCAAAATACCCCCAACATATCAAAATACCAAAACTTAGAACAAAACTTATAAAATGGAGTAGGAAATCCCTACCTCGAAGCGAAGAACTCGAATGGAGAAGATGACGAAAATCCAAAGTGCTCCAAACCTAAGATTGTTCAGATTAAAAGGAAGCCCTCGACTCACTCTATCTTTTTAATAAAGAGCCTAGGGTAGAAACACCCTAAAAATAGATGAAACCTAGGAGAGAAGGTGTGTAGAGGGAGAGAGAAGTCGTACCTAGGGTTCTGGAATCAAAAAGAGGGTGAAAAAGTGTTTTAAAAACCGCTGCTGCCTATTTAAACCCGACAGGCTCGCTCGAGCGAAGGATTAGTCGCTCGAGCGACCAGACTCAAGAAAGTCTCACTCGAGCCAAGAATGCAATGTTTCAGGTCTGCAACCCAGAAGCACGCTCGAGCGATAGAATGCTCGCTCGAGCGTAGAACTCGAAACTCGCTCGAGCGAAGGAAAGCTCGCTCGAGCCAACAAATACAGCTCTCAGGTTTATACTAGACGCAGTCTCTCGCTCGAGCGAAGAAATCCTGGCTCGAGCGAAGGACCAAAACAAGAGCTCGCTCGAGCGACCAACTCCTCGCTCGAGCGACGGTCCAGAAACCTGGACAGCAACACTTGGTTTCTAACCCAACCCACCTGTAACAAACCTGCCCAATACATCCAATAACTCATGAATAAGGAATTTAGAGGACAGCAACAACAATACTATAACAACAGGGTCTACGGAACATAAGTCCGAATACAACAACTGAATGGGAAAAAGACCGGGGTCGCTATAGGAAGGCAGCGATAAGGGAACAAAGGGGTTGTGTTAATGGTTACAGTGTGCAATATATATTTTTTTATTTTTGGCGAAGAGCAATGATACCTCTCTAATTTTGGAGTGCTAATTGAGTTTTAATGATATGATAAAAAAGGAAAAAAAATGACTAAAACATCACATTATAGTGGGCCTCACTCTCATTAGAACTTCTTAGAGCTCTTTTATTAGAGTTCCCAATCATTTTTGCTTGACGAATTATATTAACAATTGCTATAGTTTGAAATTTGTGTCGCTTTAATTCATGACTTTTCAATTATAATACATTTAACTTTAAATTTTGAATCTTATTTCAAATAAGGATAATCAAAGATTATTTCTTAGCAAACGGTCCGTTTGAAATGCAAAAGTCGCCATATAACTAATTTTGTATTGATTAACTTATATGTTATTTGAAATGTAATGGCCTTTTTTTTTTTTAAATGAACAATACTGAAACTTTCTTAGTTACAATAATTTTTTTTAATATTTATTTTTGTTAAATTAATTTCAATTTTTTCTAAAGTCAAACACAACGATAATTTTAATGTCATTATTAAATCAATTCATTAAATTAAGAAATTCAAAATTAAAAATATTTCATATATTAAATATATCGATTAGTCATTAAAAATTTAATAACCATCTATTACATGATGATTACCTTAAAAAAAAATTACGTGAAAATATATTTTTGGGATAACGTGCATAGCTGCACATGATAGTCTTTTCTAATAATTTTAGTCATCTTTTTTTTTCTTTTTTCTTGTTTTTTTTTTTTTTTTTTTTTTTTTTTTTTTTTTTGTGTGTCAGTTAGACTAAAGTTATTGCCCTAGAAAATTTACGAGGAAATTGGTTCAAAATTGTAAAATGTGATTGATATATATTGAGGTTTTTTATTTATTTATTTATTTATTTTTGTAGAGCTCAGGTATAAAATGAATCTAAGTTGTACATTAATTTTTTAAAGGGCAAATTACACAAATAGTCCCCATAGTTTGGGACTTGTGTCACTTTGGTCCCTGACTTTTCAATTGCAACACATTTGACCCTAAATTTTGAATCTTGTTCCAAATAAGGACAATTGAATATATAATTAGATTTTTCAAGGGTAAAATTGTCAATTTGACAAAATATAAACTAATTTGACAAAAATAAATGTCAAATAAATATTTTTGAATTTTTAAAAATTATTTCTACCTACTAAAAATAAAATTATGTAAAATTGATAAATCTTTTAGACATTTATTTATTTATTTTACCAAATTAATTTTTATTATGTGTTTGGATGATGATCATGTAAAATTAATTTTAAAAAATTAATCATGTAATTTTTATTAATTTTACATAATTTTATCATTGGTGGATAAAATAATTTTAAAAAATTAAAAATATTTTTTTGACATTTATTTTTGTCAAATTAATTCATATTTTATCAAATTGACGATTTTACCCTTGAAAAATCTAATAATATTTTCAATTGTCCTTATTTGGAACAAGATTCAAAATTCAGGGTCAAATGTGTCACAATTGAAAAGTTAGGGACTAAAATGACACAAGTCCCAAACTATAGGGACTATTAGTGTAATTAACCCTTTTTTAAATAAAAGTTAAGATAATCCTGTTAGTTATCCGAATTCTAGAACATGGAATATTCTTTGACTTTTATCGAAAAAAGTTGCAGGGATGAATTGCCTATTTTCTTTTTGTCAAGCAGTTTGAATAATTACATGCCCACTACTTTTCCAAAATGAATAAGAAAGAACAAAGAACTATCGAACATATGTTTATTGGTTTTGACTCAAAGGCTCCATTAATGCAACATGTTAATGGTACACAAATGTTCATTTATTTATTTATTTTGACTTTCATGCTGATGGTACACAAATGTTTATTTATTTATTTTGACTTTCACAAATGTTCAAAGGCTCCATTACATGCCCACTACTTTTCCAAAATTTTTCATGAATTTATAAATTTTTTGGCAAAATATCAGTTATTTGCAATATTCAGTAATCATATTAGGTAAAGGGCAAATTACATTAACGGTCCCTATAGTTTGGGTTTTGTGTCACTTTGATTCTTGACTTTTTAATTGTGACACATTTGACCTTGAATTTTGAATTTTGTTTCAAATAAGGACAATTGAAGATACCATTGTTCAATTTCAAGGGTAAAGTCATCAATTTGATAAAAATATAAACTAATTTGATAAAAATAAAGGTCAAAAAAATATTTTTAAATTTTTAAAAATTATTTCTACTCACTAAAGATAAAATTATGCAAAATTGATATATTTTTTAGAAATTTATTTTTTTATCAAATTAATTTTTATTATGTGTTTGGATGATGATCATTTAATAAGTGGTTATTTTTATTTTTATTAAATTAGTTTATATTTTTTCGAAAGACAAATATAGCGACAACTTTGATATCATTATTAAACTAATATATTAAATCAAAAAATTCAAAACTAAAAATATTTCATATCTTAAATATATTGATTATACATTAAAAGTCTAACAACTACCCATTACATGATTATCATCCAAACACATAATAAAAATTAATTTTGTAAAATAAATAAATATCTAAAAGATTTATTAATTTTACATAATTTTATATTTAGTGGATAGAAATTATTTTTAAAAATTCAAAAATATTTTTTTTTGACATTTATTTTTTATCAAATTAGTTTATATTTTATCAAATTGACGATTTTGCTCTTGAAATAGAGCAATAATATCTTCAATTGTCCTTATTTGAAATAATATTTAAAATTCAAGGTCAAATATATTACAATTAAAAAATCAAAGACCAAAGTGATACGAGTTCCAAACTATATGAACTAATGTAATTGCCCCCTTAGTAAATAATATCACATCTCAAATCATTTTCGTTCAAATTTCGTTCATATCAGTCAAAATCTTGTCTCTCTCCAAATTTTCCCAAAAAACTAGCCGCATTTCCTTTACAGCGATGTCAACCGTTCAGTTTTTTTTGATCAGCAAAGAAAAATTTCATTAACAGTATGAAATTAAAGGTACAGGAAGATGTCAACCGTTCAGTTGCCATCTCAACCCCTTTACATCTGATTTTGATAAATTGTGTTTAACAACAAAAAGTTTCCCAATCATGAAGAGTTTGATCACCATTTTGTTGCTTTCCATTCTAATTGTGATGAACCCTAATAATGAAGAGTTTGTATCCATTCTAAGTTTCTTGCTTAGTCTCACAACAACCAAAGCAACCCCAACTTACCTTTATACTGACTGCTCAAACACAACGACTTACACTCACAACAGCCCATATCAATCCAACCTCAACACCCTCCTCACTACAACAAAAACATATTTTAGTGACATCATACTAGTGGCATGTTCTAAAAAAATGTCACAAAAAGAATATTTGGTGGCATTTTTTAGAAAAATATTATAGAGCCACAAACATACAAGGCTTTAGTGACATTTCAATTAAAAAAAGTATCACTTCACTACAACAAAAATGTCACTACAACAAATTTACACTTTAGTGACACTACACTAGTGGCATGTTTTTAGAAAATGCCACAAAAATAAAAATTTGCATTAAATGTTTTAGAAAAATGCCATAGAACCACAAACATATAAGGCTCTAGTGGCATTTCAATAAAGAAATGTCACATCAATTTTATGGCATTTTATAAAATAATGACAAAAAATTATGTTCGTGACATTTACCAACAGATGCCACTAAACTTTAGTAGCAATGGCATTTTTTAAAAAATGTCAGGACACTAGGTAGGTGCAAATTACTTTTTATGACACTTAGGTGAAAAGTGTCATAAACAAATATTTTATAACATTTTGAGAAATGTCACTAAGCCAAAAACTTTCCAAGCTTATAATGGCATTTTTGAAAAAACAAAAAATGCCAATATATTTTCTAAATTTTTAAAATGCAGTAAATGATTAAAAATAAATAAATTAAACTCAATATACACTACAGGAAAAAGCACATTCGGCGACTAAATTTCCTGACCAAAAAAAATTTGGTCGCTGAAAGTATAGTTTTCAGCAACCAAAACAGCATTAGTAGCCAAAAGTAAAGCTTTTTGGCGACTAAACAATTTTAGTAGCCAAAAGTCTACAATTGGCGACTAAAACTAAGTTTCGTCGCTGATTATATTGGTTTTAGTGACTAAAAAATTTTTAGTAGCCCAAAGTAAAGCTTTTTAGCGACTAAAAAAATTTAGTAGCCAAAAATCTACAATTAGCGACTAAAAATAAGTTTGGTCCTGATTATATGGGTTTTACCGACTAAAAAAATTTTAGTAACCAAAAGTAAAGCTTTTTGGTGACTAAAAAAATTTTAGTAGCCAAAAGTCTACAATTGGCGGCTAAAAAATAAGTTTAGTCGCCAAAAGTGGTCACTTTTAGCGCGAGAGAACTAAAATCCTAAGGCGAGAATTAAATTTTTTGGCGACCAAAATTTTGGTAGCTGAAAGTGCATCTTCGGCGACGAATCTGATTTTGGTCGGCAAAAGTTAAGTTTTTTAGCAACTAAAAAACAATTAGTAGCCAAAAGTATAGAATTGGCGACTAAAAAATATTTTTAGTCGCCAAAAGTAATCTTTTTTCATTTTGCTAGTAAATAGTTTATTTTACATAAATTATGTTCAATAAAATAATTATGTTTATACATATACTTTTATATTAATATGGATGTATGTACTATATAAATAATATATGTTGCATATATAATCATGTGATGCTATAGAGGTGTAGTGGGAAGAATGTGGTGTATAAGGTTTATGGTGCGGGAGATTGGCGGTTCGAATCTCCGCAAGAGCGGATCAAATTGTTCTACAACGAATTATCATCACGAATGGCACTTGATATCGTCACGAATAGTGCCTACCATGACATTAAAGTGTCACTGAAAGGTTTTAGTCTTGATAGTATAATGACACTTATAAGTGTCACTAACTCTTTTTTTAATGGCGCTTGATAGTGTCACAAATAATATCTACCACGGCATCAAAATGTCATTGAAAGTTTTTAGCCATGATGGTGTAGTGGCACTTGTAAGTATTTATCGTGGCACGGATACAAATGGCACTTGTTCAAAATGCCACAAGATTAAAAAATGTCATTAAACCAATAGTTTTGTAGCACTTTCAAATGTCACTAAACTAAGAAAATGTTGTAATGCCTCTCTGTTCTCTCTTCCAAATCCACCTCCATAAATGGCGTCTACAGCTACACTATCGGTCTCAAGCCCCCCGACATAGCCTACGCCCTCTTCCTCTATCGCGGCGATGTTTCAACCCAAACTTGTCAAGACTGCGTGGCCACTGCTACTAAAGAAGTAGTACAAAACTGTCCCAATTCGAAGGTTGTTACGACTTGGTACGATGAGTGCATGTTACGATACTCGAACAAATCTATCTTCTCCATTTCCGATCAATCGGTCAGATATATCTTAGTTAATACGGAGAACATAAAGGATCCAAAACGTTTTACAAATTTGTTGGGAAAGGTGATGGATGATGTAGCGACTCGTGCTTCGAATGGCGTGTCGGGTAAGAAGTTCGCGACGAGAGAAACTGATTTCTCGGCACTTCAGACACTGTACGGCTTAGCGCAGTGCACGCCGGACTTGACTACCTCTGATTGCAAGACTTGTCTTAGAGATGCTATCTCGAGTTTTTCGGATTGCTGTGATGGAAGAAGAGGTGGGAGAGTTCTGTTTCTGAGTTGCAATGTCCGTTATAAGACTTATCCTTTTTATGCCACCCCTTCACCGCCGCCTTCGTCAGGTTAAATAATACTATTGTGATATGTATCAGTCAATAATGTATCTGGTCAATAATGTATCGACTAATATATCAACAATGGCGATATTTAAAATTTATTGAAACTTGTCAGGTTGGTTAGGTGCGTTTGGTAACGTTTTCGATTTATATTTATAAAAAATTTATAAATTGATTTTTGTTTATTTTTAAAAAAATATAAATTATAAACGCATTTAGTTTGAACAAAATATTTAAAAAATTTTAAAAACATAAACTAAAAAAATAAGTTTGTTCATGCCTAAAATATTAATAATTATTTTTATTATTTATCACAATGGGATCACACACATTATAATTGAAAAAAATTAATTAAAAAAATAATTGAAAAAAAATTTAATTGGGAAAAAAATTATTTGAAAAAAAATTTATTTGAAAACAAAATGAAAAAAAAAATTAATTAAAAAAATAATTGGGGAAAAAATATTTGAAAAAAAAAATTTGAAAAAAAGATTAATTGAAAAAATTAGTTGAAAAAAAATTAATTGAAAAAAAAAATTGAAAATTGAAAACATAAACTCATTTTTTGAGTTTACGTTTTTTTCTTAAATTTATAAACTGAGACAACCATTTATAAACAAAAAAAATTATCAAATAAGTTTTTATGACAATTTTTAAAATTTTTACAAATATAAATTAAAAACTGAAAACGGAATGGTTACCAAACACGCCCTTATAAAATAATAAAAGTTCTCTTATAGGCTTGTTTTGGGAAGTTAGCTTTTAGCTACTTTTTTTGGTTTGTAACAAAAGTCAAAAGTTAGCTTTTTTGATTTTTTTTTTCATTTGAGAAGTTGATTTTTAGCCAATGGTGAAATTACAATTATACTCTTCATGGGTCAAAATATGTTATATGGGTGAAGTTGTAAATATTTTAAACTAAATAAGGGTAGTTTGGTCATTTTATTATGATTTGACATCATACACAAATATTAATCAAAAAAACACAAAGTTACTTTTTAACAACTTCCCAAATTATTTATCTAAAAAAACCAAAAATTTAATTAAAAGTCAAAAAATCACTTTTTACTATCTTCTCAAAATTGGCCATTATTGCAAGTTCGCTTTTTATGCCGCCTGCACTGCAGCGTTGACAATTGTAAGTATTAATAGTGAGATATGTATCAACATCTAATTAAATTCTATACAATATATATAAAGCACGAATCCAACGTGAACAGTAATTTCAGCCACATATGAATAGTGTTTTGTAATAG
Organism: Camellia japonica; assembly: GCA_030407325.1. Taxonomy (NCBI): domain Eukaryota; kingdom Viridiplantae; phylum Streptophyta; class Magnoliopsida; order Ericales; family Theaceae; genus Camellia; species Camellia japonica. The sequence continues at coordinate 21,336,559 of JAPPVO010000014.1, forward strand.
TTGAAAAGTCAATTTTGCCCTTTTGCTTTATAACTTTGCTTCTTCAAATTACGTACAGTTGTTTATCAAATCAAAGGATCCATTCTCTCTCTATAATCTGTCCAGATAACCCTCCCTTCTCTTATCCACCCCAAAACAAACCCTCCATTCTCTTCTCAAAGCCGATCTCCCTCCACAAACCCCGATATTCCAGCACCTCCTCCCTACTCTCACCGATCTCCTCTCTCCTCTCTCCTCTCACCGATCTCCTCCCTCCTTTCTCCTCTGGCGACCACGGATGACGTCCCCTCTGTGGTGCCGATTTGTTTGATTTTGTGGGTATTCATAGTGTTCACCAGCGAATCAAACGAAAGTTGAGCCCAAGGATGGAAGAATACGACACAAGCTTCTATTAAGGTAAAGACATAGATGAAGAATGTTAGGTATTTCGATTTTAGGTTCATTTTGATCCAGTTAGGGTTTGTAAAGTGTTTTAATTTTCTTTGGTTCTGTTAATTAGTTGGGGTTTTGTTCTTTTTATTATTGTTTGCATGATGTTTACTGTGTATATTTTGTGGCTTCTTGTTTTTCATTAGGGTTTCAATTTTGTTATTGTTTTAATTTTCTTTGGTTCTGTGTTCTTTTTCTTTCTCATTAGTTAATTTAATTTAATATTTTTTCATTTTTATTCTGCGATTTGGCTTACAATTTGAGCTAAAAAATTAATTTTGTTGATCATATTCTGTGCTGAGGCCTTTGGGATTCTATGCTTAATATTAGGATTTTTTTTGCCTCGTTTTGTTTTTTCCCTTGAAAATGTAGACTTTGATCGAGTTACGAAATTTAAGCTATTCGGTCTCAAAACTAACCGGACGAATTCGAAAAACTGCTTGAGGTTGATAAACTATTGTCAGTACCTTCTCCACAGAAACTGCATAAATACTCAGTAAAAAAATTAATAAAACCTCATATTAAGCATGTAGGAATCCAAGATTAATTAAAATTTATGACCAGATCATTGTAGATGCTAGAAAGTCACCATTTTTAATTTATTTCACCAACCTTTGTTTTTCTGTAAATATGATCGAAGTTGCACAACAAGCTCTTGGTCTGATACATAGAAAGCATAAGGTAACTTTTCCTCCTCCACAAACCAAAAGCTAAAAGTATATTACTGGTCAGTTCATAGAAAGCATAATCATCTCCACAATCCTCAAATATAAGGCAAAAGGTTATTCTAAATAGCTCCATTAAAAATCCCTGAAAACCAAATTGTTCATTTGGTACAAACTTCTAAAGATGAACATTTTGATGACAGTTACAAGAATCAAATCCATCACCAGAAATGGGCTGTTTAGAGTAAATGGGAATTGTCACTACTACTTATGGCAGAGGATCATATCTAAAAATTTGCAATCATTGTAATAAATTATGTGAATATATATATATATATTTATTCATTTGAAATTCACTTGTGTATATTGCAGGAAATAATTTTGTGTGAGCTAATTTCTTGCTTTTGCATTTTGATTTGATGCAATTCAATTATTTTGGAAAATTTGTGAATTGGCCTAATTACTTAAAAGCATTTTGGTTGGATTTTTTTTTTGTTTTTTTTATTATCAAAATTTAATTTTTCTTATCTTTGGGTTAGCTTTTTATTTTTGTGTTTGATCATGACTTATGGGTGTGTGTAATAATCTGGAAGATTACGTGTTATGTAATATTAGTTAAGAACTTATTTTATTGATTTTAGTTACTCATGAATATCAATTTTTCAATGGCTGTTTGTGTTTCTTTCTTTTCTACTTTTTAAATCTTACCGCCGAAATCAAACTTCATAAAATTTCATTTATACCTAAATTACAGTATGTTGGTTGATGCTTAGTCAGAGTATAGTGTTCCATTCTCCTCCCCTTTTCCTTTAATTAACAACATTAGCCAAGAATGTATTTAAAGTAGCATCATCTACCCAAGATACTTTAGTTTGCTTACCAATCTAACACATGATCAAATTAACTATGTAAATCATTAGCGCCAATTGCTTTTTGGTTGCAAAGCTTACAACGCCCTTTTGACATTACATTCTTTTCATTTTATTTTTTATTTTTTATTTTTTAATTATGGTCTACCTTTGTATTGCTTTTTTATTCCTTTGATTAAATTGAAAAATATATCATCTGTGTCAAAAGTTCAATAAATTAAACATAACCAAGCGGCTAAAGAGGATGCAATTCGAAATAGAAAGAAAAAAAAAATTTGTGTAGATTGTTTTTGGGATTTTGCCTAATAAAATTAGGGTTTCTTCATATTTATATCTTTAGGGTTTATATTGTATTTATTCTGGAATTCAATCTTATATGGGTAAAGGGTAAGGGCTGGAGATGCTCGTTGTTGTTTTTTCTTCTGCAAGGTTGTTGGGAGCAAAAAATTCTATTCATATTATGCTGTTATGTTAATTGTTGTTTCTCTGGTTCGGCCTTTTTATATGTTTTTAAATTTATTCGTATTAGTTTGTAGGTATTTATAATAAATACTCATGATGTGAAGGTAATGTTTAGAGTTATAATACTTGTCTATGATTTTAGTTTTTGTGTTATTATCGTGAGTGATATATTTCTTTAGTTGGTTTTTGCTTTTCTTGATTAGTATAATATTTTTAACTTACAAGGGTTGTCTTTTTCATCTTTTCATTTATGTTATCTATGTTACTTATGAAATCTATCAATTTTTTAAGACTTTATAGTGGTAAATTTATGACATTTATGATTTATATTCAATGTTTATTAATACTAAGTTTTATTACTAAACACATTTGAGTCAAAACTAAGTATTTTACTCATTAAATGCTTTATGATATTAATAGAAATATAAAACCTTCCAATTGCAATATTAGTTATAGAAAGGTTAAAAAAATGCACAAGCTTTGCTTTCTCTTTTTTAGTTCTCTAAACCTGAAAGAGAAAGTCATATGTGTGAAAAATGATAATCATTCCTCCCTGTAGAGAGTTTTGAATATAATATGTTTTTCACAAAATTTTAGATTATACTTTGATTAAATTGGGGAAATATAAAAAAAAATCCTTCAAAGTTATGGCTTTTCTTTATTTTTCTCTATTTATTTTTTTCCTACAAGGTACTAGCCCACCATCTCCGGAATTTATTATTTTTTAAACCATAAGCACATCACTTAACCTTGATTTTTCCAATCGTAAATTGATATAAATACTTCCACTTTCCCATCCCCAAATCGATTTTTACACAAATAAATAGATAAATAAATAAAAATTATGCCTATATGTTATACTCAGACATTAATGGTTTTGTATTATATTTTTGATCTACAAATACTCCATGAAAAGCTTAAATATGTCTTGGTAAAGTTTTTCAGTATCTGCAGACTAGCCCAACTACATAATTGCAGACATGAATAACTAGCTAATAATATTTTTGTATTTTCATTGATTTTATGGTGCAGGCAAGGCATGTAGAACACGCGGTGCTATTTTGATCCAGAAATTGACATAGAGGAATTCTTCAGGTTAGGTGTTGAAACTATAATTTTGAGTCTGGTACATATCATTTGGATTCATTCGCAAAAATTTATGTTGCAACTTTTGACAGATTTTTTAGCTATTGTTTGGATTCATTTGGAAAAAAATTTAAGTCGCAACTTTTCACAAATTTTTTAACTATCATTTGGTTGTGTCATGACATTCAAAATCAATCAAGAATTATTTTCTCTTTGGTTGCCATGTGAGAAATTTCTGTTTAGTTGAACCCTCATGTTGCTCCTTTTGTTGGTGTGTTGTCGTATGCTTAGGAGTAATTACTAAACATTGGATTTGGAATCTCTATTTGAAGCTCACTCTCACGTGAATTAGACAATTCTTGACTTGGTTTGGGAAAGGAAAAAAAACATCTCAAGTAATGATCTAACTAACATACAACATAATTTGGAAATAAAAAAAAAATACATTTCCATGCTTCAAATGAAAAGAGATCTGTTAAAATCTATCCTAAATTTGTTATTGTTATTAGTATTATTATTTTTCTTCATGGTTGGATACATAGTTATTGCCATTGCGGGAACTACTATTCATCTTCAAGTGAAGGAAGATATTAGATTTTACGCAAAATTTGCAAAATTTGATTGATTCTTCGTTCTTGGTTATGTGAAGATAAAATGTTCTTTTATTATTTTTTTTATACCCATGTATACTTTTGGGTTTTTGTTTTTTATTCTTCTCTTACTTTTTGGAGCGTTATTTAATTGTTCCTCATTGGTTTTCAACATTTGTTGGGCAGAAGAGACCTTGTTGGGTTGGATTTAGCTCAGCACGTGTCATCTTTGTATATTTTCTTTGTTATTATTTTTCTCACTGCTTTTTTTTTTCTTTTATTTTAGATATTGTTCATCAATACACTGGTAGAGATAAAATTATACACAAGATTCATACCCAAATCTACTATTCTATAATCTTTTGGCTGTACTCATGTTTTGAGGTTGTAAATGTAATAGAAAACTTGATCAAGTTCGTAGAAATTCCCTTATAAGTAATGATATTTGCACACCTTTTTAATGTTTTTATTTCCTTTGTAGATCACAAGGTTAGTATTTTTTTTTTGTTATTTTTTTGGAACTCTAGAAATAACAATAAGTGTAGGAACCCATAAATCAAATACAGAATCAAACATAGAATACATGTTTTAACATAACTTCACAAGGTGTGGCCATACCTAAAAAAATTTGTTGATTAATATATTCTGTGTCCAATACTATATTTGGTTTGTATGTTCTTAGATTCATTGTTAAAACATAGGTGATGGGTATGGCCATGGTGAAATAGTGTTGGTGTGGGTGTGGGTGTGGGTGTGGGTGAGTATAATATCGCATGGGGGCAAAATTTTCATCATGAAAGGTATAGTTGACCTTTTACTCTTTGCCTTTGGGCTTCGGTTGAAATCTTAATAATAATAGTGCATTTGATTTGATTTGTACTACAATAGAAACAGCTTTTAATAACATGTGTTCACATCATTTTTCCCCCAAAACGCTTTAATTTATTAACGTCCATAGCATTTTTTTTCAAAAGCTATCAAAAATTATAATTAATAGAAATATTTTCTTTTTAACCTGTTAACCCAACATATTTTCCCGTTTTTAAAAAAATAATGTGAAAACTTCTCCTCCCACACGACAATCTCTGTCAATTTCAAATCTTCAAATATTTCTCCCTCTATCTTTCACGATTTGCTAGGATTGCTCTCCCCAAGTCTTCTATGGTTCCATTTTTGTTTTTCTTCAATTCAAAAGGTTTGTTTATTCTTTTTGCCTTTTTTTTCATATAATATTTACGTGTATCAAGATTGACCTTTACTCTCTTGTTTGTTGTTTCTATGTTTACCCCCTCCCTATTTGGTGAAGAAACATTGCCATATTGTTGCGTATTTCATGGTTGAAGGGTCATTTCATTATCTTGTGTGGAGAATCCTCAGCTCACTAGGTTTGAGTTGTTATGTTTGAAAAAATTTCCTTCTCAAGACCTGCATTTCAATTCTCCTTCATTACAATGTTAATTTGATTTTTTTCCCCGTTTTTTGAAGGTATTCTATGGCTTAATATTGATTTCTTCTGTATTGTTATGCATGAGGTATTAAGATACACTGGTCCATGTTTGCAAACTATGTTTGATTTCCTCCAATTTGTTTTAATATCATTGAAAGTAGCTGATCATTGTGAACCACATGCCACTGCCACTATTTTTCCTAGATTACAAAAAAAGTGATTCATTAGGGCTCTAATTTGATGATGCTAAATTTTTGTAAAGAATTTTGCAAAGTATTTTGATGAAATGTTATGGTAACACTTGATAATCTAAATGTCATTGGAATTGTGCATCTATTTCTTTGACAATTGTGTAGGTTCTAATTAGAAATTTCATTATTTATTGTTTTTTTTCATTTCTACGTACACATCCTATTAACCTTGGCAATTAGATTTTGTTACACTTGGAGGCCTTCATTATCAATTCTTCAATTGCTAGATTTTAAGAGTTCTATTTAATCATGACAAGTTATCAGGAAGTTTATGTTTTAGAATTTTGAATTGTAGCAATTGACTTGAAGTGAGATAGTGTCTGCTTCCCACACTTGAATATGCTTTAGTAATTACATGATTAGTATTATTACTATTATTATTAAAATAAAAATGTTGCTGCTTCTAATAGGTCTATATCAATGTTAGTTTTCAGAAACCATTTAGCTCCTTTACTACTTAGTTGTATCCAAAATGTGAAATCAAAAATCACATTGACATTGGTAGAGGATTAAAAGAGATTGAATATATTTCCATCAAACTTTTTGATTTGGATATTATTTTTATGAATTGGTAATACCAGAAACAAGCTACATTGCGGTATTATGATGATAGACAAAGATTGGGTGCATCTTAATTGAAAACACTTTTTTTTTCTTTTCTTTTTTGTGTTTTTTTCTTGTAAATTGGTTGAGCCACACAATTACATGGCAACCACAATTACATGGCAACCATACGAAATTTTGTGAATGTGGCTACAAGAATGCGGAGTATCCTTACAAGATTCTATGTATTTGCAAAGATTGTCAACATTCATTTCACCATTTTGTTCAATTTGTTTGAGCACAAGGTTATTAAGGGAATGGTTCTTAGTACATAAATATATTAAGAATGAACAGGTAAATTCACGGCTTGGGAATTTATGAGCCTCCTTTCCTGTTAACACCTTTTGATTCAAAGTTTTTCATTGACCTTGTTACTTTGTTTTCTGCTTAACTAACAATATTCATTTCTTGTTTACTGATTAATCATTAGTTTTGAAATCATTAGTTCTGAAATTACTAATCCTATTGATTGTTGAATTATACTGGGTGTGAGATTCAGATCATCTCCATTACATAGTTGTAATGGAAGATTTCCAATCCCTATGTCTAACCCCTTTATATTGTGTAGGGATTTAATTTACTTTCTGCAGTTGATGCCTTTGGAAAGAAATGGAGACTAAACTTATTAGATAAGAAAGCTTGAAGAATGGAAAGTTTGTAGATGAAAAAATGGTGCATTTGAATGAATTGGTTATTTTCTATAGTACATGGTTACATTGTCTTTAGCATTTTTTATAAGTTGTGTTATGTGGATAATGGAGATTACAAATCCAGCACACTTCTATTTATAGATTGTCGATAAGCATTTCTTTTTGTAAGTTTTGTTTTAATCTTCTTCTCAAGTAGTTTTAGCCTATTTGTGTGAATTATTTTCCAAGTGTTCATTCTTCTATGACACTCGGCTATCTACATTTTCCAAGTGGGCTTATATCTATGCATCCATCTTTCCTGATTTCTGTAAATTAAATTTTTCTTGTAATGGGCACCAATAAATGCCAATAATGGGCATATGTTAGCGTGCCTTGCACGCAGCCAATTCACTAGTGTTACTTGATTTGGGAATCTAAGTTTAGGATTAAAAATCTTAAATATTAAAAACAGTAGTCTAAGTTATTGATCAAAAGTCAAAAAAAAGTTAATAAGGGTAGAATGATTATTTTGATTTTATTATAATATTTTATATATATTTATTTGTAAATAGTCAAAAATTATCTTAAATATATATATTTTTTCTCTACTTTTTTAGTCAAAAGGTGCACTTATATAGTACATCACAAACAATCATTCAGCCTGAGATTAAAAAGTCTCGATTTGGAAAGACTTTTTGATTTTTTTGACTTTTTGTAAGAGAAAATAATATAATGATTATGTGTTGAATGTGATGTTTTGTCTTATTAGATAAAAAGCTTATTTTGTCTTTTTGTGTCTAAAATAGTCTCAAACCCAACCCAACCCAACCCAACTCAACCCAACTCTTCTTCCCAAATGAAGCCTTAAAAATAAAAGGTGAGGTTAGGGACAACCTACCATTGTCATGCTAACAATCTACCACTATAACGTTGACAGCCTATCCCACAAGTAATAAATGACAATTTCGTCCCTTTAGACCAATTTTGAAGAAAGTGAGATTAGAGACAAATTTGTCATTTCAACCTTAAACATCATTTCTAACACATTTTTCAATACAACAATTAATCAAAAAATTCAACCCAACTTTCGTACAATAAAAACTAAAATAACATATTAAAATAATTAAATAACCAAAAAATCAAAAAAGTAACTACTTCCCAAACAAGACCTATGTATGTTGTACCAAAAAAAGAGAAAAAGAAGCCACACCTTTGTATATTGATAACCCCGATATTTGACAACTTAATGGAACTTATCAAGCTAAAATAATAAAAGTTCTCATATATTACAAGTTTCCTTGCATTTTCATCACAAATTTTTTTTAATCTATTCAATTTTAATTGTGACAATTAAACTTTTTACACTTTAACTCAAGTTGTAATATTACTCTTTCTTTCAGCTACCGTTAATGAAGTTGATAAAAATTAAAAATGAAGAAACCAAAGTAAGATTTTAGTGAAAATAAAATGATTAAAGTGAGATTTTGATGACAGTGTAAAGGTATTAATAAGATGAAAAATATGTCACGTTTAACTCACATAACAAGTTTCGTTAGCTTTATTAATACTAGATGGACAAAATGACCTTACAAAAAATTACACTTTCAGTTACCAAATTTTTAGTCGCCAAATGTTGTTTTTTAATCGCTGAAAGTCAAAGGCGACTAAAGTTCTTCGTCGTCCTGTTGGTCGCCGAAGCGTTATTGGCGATAGTCAATGACAACTAAATCGACATTGGTTGCTAATTATCTTATCTTCGACTACTAAAACGGACTTAGTTGGCAAACATAACCTTTTGACGACTAAAGATTTAGTCGCCGAAAATAATCAAATCAAAATGAAATTCTCTTTTAGCGACTAAAATTTTTAGTTGCTAAAACATTTTAGTCGCTAATAATAATACATTTAGCGACTAAACATTTTAGTAGCTAAAAATAATACATTTTGCGACCAAATGGTTTAGTTGTTGTTAGTTTTTCACGACTAAACATTTTAGTCATCAAAAGACTGGATTTTTTCATTTCATTGTATTTTACGACCAAACATGTTAATCGCCAAAGGATGTCATGTTCTTTTGTGACTAAAACATTTAGTCGGCAGTAGTTTCTTCCCTCATCTTGACTTGTTTTGGCTACTAACTATTTGGTCCACAAAAGTCTTTTGTTTCTTTTTTACTACTAAATATTTAGACACCAAAACATTTGTTTGCATTTTTGACTACCAAAATATTTAGTCACAAAAAACTTTATAATTTTCTTTATTTTTTAATTAATTTCTCGATCATTTGTATTTATTCCATTATTAATGCAACATATACCTTGTACATAATAAGATTTTGTAAATCATTTCTCATAATTCTAAGGTTGTGTTTAGATAATGAATTTGAGTAGAGATTTGAAAAGGGAAAGAGAAAATGTGAATAAAATATAGTTACATTTCACTCACATTTTCTATTTCTTTTCTAAATTCAAGATCCAAATACAATCTAAATCAATTCAAACATAAGACATGATGGGGATTAGTAATTTTATTAGGATTAATAGTCTTAGATATGCTAATCTCATATAATTTAGTCGATCCTAACAAATATGATTACAATTGTATGAAAATATGAGCCATAAACGAATTGTTTATCAGTTTTGGTCGATGTTTACATGACAAGTTGTATTTAACAAAGAAGCCTCTCTACCATTATCATCATCATTGTCATTGCCTTCATCATCATCTTTTGACAAAATCAAACAAACCAAGTTCTAGCTTGTTTCCACAATTATACTCTATTGGATGAACTGGATAAAGTATTTCGTAATGCAATAGACTTTGAAATAAATAATACTTGAATCACTATTAGTGAAGGCCTATAAGGTTCGGATTGAACCCATATTTCTGAAGCCGTGTGATTTTGGTTAAAATCATTGGTTGAAAAAAATTGCTCTTTTGTTTTTGTTTTTGTTTTTGTTTTGTTTTGTTTTGTTTTTTTTTTTTTGGGTATGGATAATTGGGAATTGTGACGTAAGTAGAGTTCTTTGGACTCATCCTAAAATATCAAACAATATTCTATAATCGCATAATCCTGATTCCTGACAAACGGAAGAGGCTAACAAGAGATGAACTTGAGTGGGGCAGGCAGAGGGCAAACTATCAAATGATTATTATGTTGATACATTTGAGTAATTAATTAATAAATACAATGTCTGGTCACTAACTTGAAAAAATAAATAAAATAAATAAATAAATAAAAAAAGATAAGTCTATCAATATGATCCAAATATTCTAAGTTGTAAGTTAGTAGTATTTTATAGTGAAAATTACAATTCAGCGGTGTTTTTCATAAAATAATTACAAATTTATGACTTTGATTATTAATTTATCACTCATATAAAATTATTTTAAAAAATCTATACTCAATTGTAATTGTCCCTATGTTATGGGGGATTCTAATTGTACCAAAAAAATTATTAAGTACGTCAAATTTCTCAGTACACTCTATTAAATTATTTAGGATTATAATTTACTTTTAGTACAATCTCTGTTTTTTTTTAAATTACCTTTCAAGATACACAAATAATAAACAACTCAAAAACTCCAAATACTACTACTTTAAAAAACTCTTCAACAAATTTTTCATTACAACTATTTCTTTTGATCTTGCTTCACTCTACTGTTTAAAAAACTAAAGCTGATCACCACAACTATTTGCCCGCGAAACATGTCTATTATTTTCCTCAATGCACATGCTGAATAAACATAAAAATTGATATTACATTTGACCTTGCTCATTTTATTGCGTGCTGATATGGACACATTCATTTTATTGCTCATTTTTTTTTCCTACCAAAAAATATGGATACATGTTCCTGTCTTTATATGTGGTATCAAACAAACATGGATTCTACTCTACCTGCATATTGCTTCCTTTATCTTTGAATGAGGTCCGGATCCAAAATATTTAATTTATTTATTTATTTATTTATTTTTCGGTACAACGGAAACAAAAACAAACAAAAGGGGCTACACCCTCTACCTAGATAAACCTAACATATCAGCCACCAAGAGGCTGCGCACTTCTGCTAGGGGATCGTTCACCACCAGGAGCTCCACAGGTTGCCCCACACCAAGCTTTGCCATAACATTAGCACAGGAATTCCGCTCACGCAAGACATGTTGGATTGTGCATTCACATCATCTCAAGATGATCCTTGTGTCTTCGGTCAAGCCTCGAAAAGGGCAGTCTCCACTCGAGCCATTTTCCAACAGCTTAACGACTTGTGTAGCATCCGTCTCCACAATCACCTTAGTCATACCCCGCTGGAGAAGAATGATTAGCCCCTTGTACACGCCCAAAGCTCTGCTTCCCAACTTGAGCAATTTTCTAATATGCCATAATGGCCCTGTTTAGTAGGACTTATTTCCAACTTATTTCAGCTTTTAGCTTAATTTAAGCTATTTTGATATGTTTGGTTCAGCTTAACAATACAACTTATAGCTTTTTGTAAGTCAAAAATCAACTTATTCTTTAAGTAGGGGAGGAGAAGCTTAATTTATAAGTCAAAAACCAGCTTATGTTCACAGTTATAAGCTATAAGCTGTTAAACTATAAGCTATAATCACTTTCCCACAGCTCTACCAAACGGGGCCAATACCTGCTGTTGGGATATATTTTCTGAGTACCAACACGTGGCATGGTGACGCCGACGTGTCGACCGAGGTGCCACGTGTCGTGGTAGTTATGCCGAGGTAATCTCGGAGTTGCCGAGGTTATCTCCGAAGATATCGAAATCCGAGATAAGCGGATAAAGGACAAGAGTCCTAGATTGAGAGAAGACTTCAGTTTGAGTAAAGATGAAACTCTTAGAGGGTTTATCCTAATCCCACTGGGAGTCCCAGATTAGCAGTAATCCTAAGTCCATTAGGGCCAGGCTCCTATTGGGACTAGGATTGTATTGGCTATAAAAGAGAGGCACCCCCATGTGTCTAAGGTATGTTTTGATACTCAAGCTTGTGAGTTGAATACTTGATTATCTTTGAGAGATATACTGACTTGATCGTCGGAGTGCCCCCGGGTGGAAGAACCACCGCCGGAGCCTTTTCTTTCTGTGCAGGACAGCAGGGTGCCATCTATTCTGCTTGTGTTCTACAGTTGAATCACTAAGGAGGGCAGTGTGATCAGAAAATCACTCACACACTTGCTTATCCAGCTTCCTGCTTCATGTCAGAACAGCCCACCAAACCCAACATATCCTGACCTTCCTCTTGTGCATCCATCTGTATTTAACTTAATAGTACCTGCAAAAGGGGGAAACTATCTAATTAGTGGGGGTGACAACTTGGGGTAAATACCAGAAATAGTAAATGCCAAGTGAATGTCTCTAGAAAAATCAAATATAAATTTCAAGCTCTCCTGTGTAGTGATATCTGTATTTTCAAACCATTTGGTGTTGCGATTTTTCCAAATCTTCTATAGAGAAACAACAAACAAGGTTCTTTAGGAGACATGTTCATAAGCAATAGCCATTTTTTTAAAGTTAAATTTGATCCATTCTAGCAGAGGTTTGTTCTAGATATCTCTATACCACTCCCTTCCAAAAAAGAGAGGACCAAGTAACAACAACTTTCGGACAAACCCTAAAAATATGATTCATATCTTCCATTTCCAAACAACTAAAACAAGAAGAAACATTAGTTAAACCCCTTTTCAAATGCAAGCTATTAATGAGGAGTTTCCTATGGAGCACAATCCATAAGAAACTCTAAAGTTTTTGAGGGATTTTCAATTTCCACATCCAATTCCAATCCACCTCATGACCAGGTTGATCATTCATAAGGTCATAAGCATTAGCTGAAGAGAACTCCTTATCCAAGATTCCTTTCCAGGTAGAGACATCAGGAACAGGGTTTGCTCTTGGATGGGGAATGGACAAAATACCCGAAAGACTAGACGAAGGTAGATTATTCAACAAAGTCAAGTCCCAATCTCCTTCATTCATGAGGAGGGAGTTCACCTTGTCATTATTGGTAAACTGGTGGATAGGATTTTCTACCTAGAGCGGTTTATCCCCACACCACCAATCCTCTCAAATTCTTACTTTAGCACCATCACCAATTTTCCACTTAACCCCTTTAGCCAGTATCTTTTTTATACTCATTATACTCCTCCATACATGAGAAGCTTTCCGCTTATTCTTCCAATTATAAAACCCCTCTTTCTTAAGATATTTGGCCCCCAAAACCTAAGTCCAGAGGCCATCATTCTCACATAGAATTTTCCAACCCAACTTGGTAAGGAGGGCTAGGTCTTGATCTTTTGTTTTTTTTGATTCTCAACCCTCCAAACCTTTTCCTTCTACACACATCATCCCATTTAATAAGATGAAATTAACCATGTTTGAAACAAACACAACCTTGAAAGAGTTGTAATAACAAAACCACAATCACATCGATAATAGCTAGTGCAGTACTTATGTAGACAGATTTTTGTATACATATAACAACTAATTGGCCCTTTGTCTGTTTTCATCTCATTATCTAAGGCAAGTAACAATATAATAAGAAACAACGATGCTGATGATAATGATGCATTTTGATGGGGTGAATTGGAATTTTGAAGTGAAAAAGAAGACGAAGAAAAATAATTAAAACTTAGGGACGAAGATGAAGAAAGTTCAATATGAAGAATTTGTGTGTACCATGAGAAAAAAATAATATTTTATTTTAGAGTTTAATGTGTATTATCTTATTAGTAAATTTATATAGAATATAATAAGAACTAAAATTGTAATATTTTAATTAGGCATATTAAGTTATTATTTGGATTCAAATACAGTCACCCTATTTTATATGATTTTTTTTGGTACAGATGAGAGACTATTTTCGTATAGGAGGGGCCATTTCATACAAACCAAGTATAATCCAACCTCAAAAATATAATTCCATGCATAACACAAGATTAAACAAAATTAATATCCAAAAGTTAATATGTATCACCAAAAACTAATATGTACCAAGCCAAAAGATAATTTGTACCATGTCAAAAAGTAATCTATATCATGCCAAAAAATTAATCTGTACCACACCAAAAAAATAATTCGTATCATGTCAAAAGGTAATACGTACCATGTCAAAAAAGTAATCTATACTAGCAATACTAATCTATAGACTAAAAACATATCTTTCATACTTGTCAAAAAAAGTCGTATCCACAATTCCATACCAAAAACCGTGGTGATATTTTAATTTTATTTAAAGAATAAAGACTTGATTGTAATAATTTAAAATGAAACGACTAAAGAGATATTACAATGAAAGTGTAATGATACATATTTTATAGGACAAAATTATATTAGTGGTCTTTACATTTTGCTCATTATATCATTTCGATTCCTATATTTTTAATTGACTCAAATTTGATCCTTATTAATTTTAAATCTTGCACCAATTTAGTCCAATTAATAATGCCGATAATGCTATTGATGAAAAATTATCACTGAATCTGTTGAGATTTACTCACTGAATTCAGTACTGTTAGGTTTTATTATTGGCAATCCCGTTTGACAAGGATTTCTTTAAGAAATTGATTTTCTTCCAAAACTAGGATTACTTTTGGATTTCTATAAGTAATTGGATTTCTTCCAAAATTAGGATTACTTTTGGATTTCTATAAATAGTTGGTTTTCTCCCAAAACTATTTAATTCCTCCAGATCTTCTTTTTGGTTCTTAAGGTTTATATCTGGGGATATTTTGTTAGTTTTCTTTGATATTTTATTGAGTATTCAACTCATGGTTTAAAGAGAGTACATCAAAGGTTTTGTTTGTTATACACAAGAGAGAGAGAGTTGTTCTTCGGTGGATTCTGAAGAATTCGAGCCTGAAGCTTCGGTGGATTCTGGAGTGGCTCATCGTAAAGACAATTCCGAGGTGAAAACGGGGTTAGAAGAGGCACATAGAGGTTGGTTCAATTAGGCGTGGATTCGCTAGGTAATTGAGAGTATACCTGTGTAATTCCTTTAAATTTTCTTAGTGGATTGTTTTGTGGCTGTTGCCCATGATTTTTTAATCACAGTTTGAGGTGTCCAATTGTGGTTTTTCCACGTTAAAATCGTTGTGTTGATTTGTCTTGATTGTTTGATTGGGATTGTTATATACTGCTTAAAATTGTTACATAATCACAAATCAATATCTAGGAGATTTCTAGTTTTTTCAATTGGTATCAGAGCGGGTCGTTCTAGTTTTTTAAAAAATTATTTTAGAACAAGATCTTGTTTGATTTGTGATAATAGATACAATTCGTGAGGAAAATTCTATGGTTCGACCACCCCTACTTGACGGATCCAATTATTCCTTTTGGAAAGCTCGGATGAGATCGTTTTTAAAATCTATTGATGAAAAAGTTTGGCAATCTGTCATGTATGGGTGGACCGAACCAACGATTACCATTGATGGAGTAACTTTCCCCAAACCAATTGATAAGTGGGACACAATTGATTACCAAAATAGTAGCTGGAATAGTAAAGCTATCAATTCTCTCTTTTGCGCTGTCACACATGAAGAGTTTAGTCGTATTTGTAATTGTGAAGTCGCAAAAGAGGCTTGGGATATCTTACAAACTATTCATGAGGGCATTCCTTCTGTTAAACGCTCAAAACTTCAAAGGCTCACATCTAGTTTCGAAAACCTTTCAATGAAAGATAGTGAGACCTTTGATGAATTTTATACAAAGTTGAGTAACATTGTTAATTCCAGTTTCAATTTAGGTGAAAAAATACCAGAATCCAAAGTTGTGGGAAAAATTTTGAAATCTTTGCCCGATCGGTTCCAACCAAAAGTTACGGCTATTGAGGAGGCTCAAGATGTTGACAACCTCAAGCTGGATCACTTGGTTGGAAATCTCCAAACTTATTAGGCACATAGGAATTTCAAAAAGAAACAAAAAGATATTGCTTTCAGTAGTGCTCATAGAGTTGGAGAGGATTCTGATGAGGATTGTGAGATAGATTCCAAGATTACGGCTGCTTTTGTTAAACAATTTAAAAAATCTTTTTTGAAAAAGAATCCTAATCTTTTGGACTCTACTCATACTCATAAATCTAAAGGCAAAGATAAACTCAAAATTAATTCTATAGCCAAGAAGGAGAAAGGAAAGATACTAGGAAACTCTGAAAGAGTCCAATGCTATGAATGCCAAGGATTTGGCCACTTTGCTTCAGAATGCCCCACTCGTTTGAAGAAGAAGAAAGCCCTCGCTATCACTTGGGATGATGAATCAGAATTTGATGAAGATGAAAATGACAATGAAGATCAAGGCGAAGAGGGACATAAACAATTCCTTGCTTTCATGGCGGCTTCTGAAACTAAAGGACGAACAGAGTATCCGAAGAGTTCGGTTGAGAATGCCACTGATGATGAATCCTTGGAGAGTGATGATGAAGAGCTCGAGCAAGCTTATGAAAAGTTGTATAAGGAGTCTCTTAACTTATCCAAATTGAATGACAAACTCACTACGAAACTCAAAGCATGTGAAAGTGAGAATGTCAAATTAAAGAAAGAGATTTCCGAGGCTAAGAATGATGCCCTTAAAATTTCTAATGATCGACAAGTTCTTTGTGCAAAACTCTTGACTTGTGAGACAGAGAGGAATGAGCTACAGCAAATCTATGCAACATATGAAGAAAAGATTGAAACTCTCGAGATATCTCAAGTTGCTTTGGAAGAACTAATGATCAAGAAAGAGGAAGAATTCAAGTGTGCTATGGCAACCATTGGTCTTTGGAATAGAGGATCAAAGACTTTGGACAATATCATTGGGTCTCAACAAATTTGTTCTGACAAGAGTGGCATTGGCTTTGGTGATAACAAAGAGCAAAAACAGAATGCATCTACATCTCATGATACAAGAACTCAAGGAAAAGGAGAACAAAAAATTCAACATGAGGATGGACTTCTCAAACTTCCTAGAGTTGGTAAGGTAAAAAAAAAAGGTACACCCTGTACATCCTGTTTTTATTTGTCATCATTGTGGTATGCATGGTCATATTCGCCCTTATTGTTATAAGTTGCATGGGAGAGTGTATTTGCCTAGACCTATGAATAGGAAGTTGGAAACCATGTCAAGACGGGTTCTCATTGAAAGGGAAGGGAACCACAACGTCAAGACACCACCCAAAAACCGCAATGCTCACAACTTTGTTTATATTAAAGCGGTTTGGGTGAGAAAACTTGACTTGCGTTAATCTGTTATTTGTTTTAGTTTTTGGGTTTATGTGTGCTTGTTCGTTTTCTGACTTGTTTTGAGAGTATATTGTTAGGTTTTATTATTGGCAATCCCGTTTGACAAGGATTTCTTTAAGAAATTGATTTTCTTTCAAAACTAGGATTACTTTTGGATTTCTATAAGTAATTGGATTTCTTCCAAACTAGGATTACTTTTGGATTTCTATAAATAGTTGGTTTCCTCCCAAAACTATTTAATTCCTCCAGATCTTCTTTTTGGTTCTTAAGGTTTATATCTGGGGATTTTTGTTAGTTTTCTTTCATGTTTTATTGAGTATTCAACTCATGGTTTAAAGAGAGTACATCAAAGGTTTTGTTTGTTATACACAAGAGAGAGAGAGAGTTGTTCTTCGGTGGATTCTGAAGAATTCGAGCCTGAAGCTTCGGTGGATTCTGGAGTGGCTCATCGTAAAGACAATTCCGAGGTGAAGACGGGGTTGGAAGAGGCACATAGAGGTTGGTTCAATTAGGCGTGGATTCGCTAGGTAATTGAGAGTATACCTGTGTAGAAATCCAAAAATAATCCTAGTTTTGGAAAAAAAATCAATTTCTTAAAGAAATCCTTGTCAAACGGGATTGCCAATAATAACTAGAAATCCCCTAGATATTGATTTGTGATTATGTAACAATTTTAAGCAGTATATAACAATCCCAATCAAACAATCAAGACAAATCAACATAACAATTTTAACGTGGAAAAACCACAATTGGACGCCTCCAACTGTGATTAAAAAACCATGGGCAACAGCCACAAAACAATCCACTAAGAAGATTTAAATGAATTACACAGGTATACTCTCAATTACCTAACGAATCCACGTCTAATTGAACCAACCTCTATGTGTCTCTTCCAACCCCGTCTTCACCTCGGAATTGTCTTTACGATGAGCCACTCCAGAATCCACCGAAGCTTCAGGCTCGAATTCTTTAGAATCTACCGAAGAACAACTCTCTCTCTCTCTCTCTCTCTCTCTCTCTCTCTTGTGTATAACAAACAAAACCTTTGATGTACTCTCTTTAAACCATGAGTTGAATACTCAATAAAACATTAAAGAAAACTAACAAAATATCCCCAGATATAAACCTTAAGAACCAAAAAGAAGATCTGGAGGAATTAAATAGTTTTGGGAGAAAACCAACTATTTATAGAAAATCCAAAAGTAATCCTAGTTTTGGAAGAAATCCAATTACTTATAGAAATCCAAAAGTAATCCTAGTTTTGAAGAAAATCAATTTCTTAAAGAAATCCTTGTCAAACGGGATTACCAATAATAAAACCTAACAATCTCCCCCTTTGGCAATGCCGTGACAAAACACACCTAACAAATAAAATCCTAATCACCCCAACCCATTACAACCAACAAACACAAACTTCTTTCTCAAGATTAAGATCTGCAAAACAGCTATTAGTGCCACAATCTCCAAAACAACTATTAGTGCCACAAGAGTATATAAAAAAACAATAAACATATGACAAGATTATCTTGAAGCATGAGATAGAAAACATGAATAGATGCGGCTTGAAGATTTTAAGAACATGTAACATGGATAGATGAAAACTAAGACTTATGCACCCGACACATGACATGAATACATGAAATCCTAAGACACACCGGACAACATTAATCCCCCTTTTTCTTTTTCTTTTTTCACGAATTGACAAAGGAAGCTCAAACAATAAAGAAGCCAATGCAAACCAACTAATGCCAATCTCTCGTACCAAACAAAACAAAGTGTTCATGCTAACAAACTCTTGCAATGATAAACCAAACTCCCCCTCACTAAAAACAATGAACAAGAAAAAAAAATGACAAAAATAATATGGTGGAGCAAGCAAAAAATTTCAGATTTGTACCTTGAAACACACAAGATTATCCAAGAAACACAATTACTTGAAAACACAATGTGCACAGCCTTTAGAAAATTCCTCATAAAAGAAAGTGATACATTATGTGAAAAGCATAGATCCCATGAGAAAAGTGTGTGTGTGACTCTTGGAGTTCGACAAACACGAGATTCAAATCCTAGTAGTGATCTGATAGCTGGACCTCCGACAAGAGAATCTAAGCACAATTAAGGAAAGCCAAACCACTAGGAATCAAGGGGTATTTGGTGAGTAAAGACGGAGGCTCCCCCTCAATCAATGAGTCTTTTTTTTTCTTTTTCACATTTTTTTCTTTTCTTTCTTTTGCACATTTTTTTTTTTTTCTTTCTTTTGCACATTTTTTTTTTCTTTCTTTTGCACACTCATTAGCGGCTGACACGCTCAAGAGTATGGAAACCGAACCAGAGAAGCATGGATATAATAAGGATGGCCTGGTTGGTGACTCTGAGGTAGCCTTTTCCTCATGCTTGGACTACAAAGAATAGAGGGGAAAGCCATGGAGATGCAAAAAAATGGAAGGTGGTTAAGAGACTCAACATCACCCATGATATGCTAGTATAGGTCAATTCCTCTAGAAAAGCAAAAGATACAATGCCAGAAGTTCATAGAAAAAAAATGATCACTAAGATGGAAGACTCCGAAATTTGCTAATCCAAGAGTGTGTACAGAATGAGACATACTAATAAAAAAATACACACTCCAAAATGAGTAATGACCACAGAAAATACACACATGGTAACATGTAATGGATATTCTCATCAATTCCAATATGCACTAAGGACCACTCAAAAATCTCAAGCTTGCAAAACCATACTAAGAAAATCTTTTTAGATTTTTTTTATTTTTTATATTTTTTTTCTTAACCAAAGCAAGACAAAAAACGAACATGCACACATATTTTTTTTTTTAAACAAAACAAGTCAGAAAACGAACAAGCACACATAAACCCAAAAACTAAAACAAATAAACAGATTAACATAAGTCAAGTTTTCTCACCCAAACCGCTTTAGTATAAACAAAGTTGTGAGCATTGCGGTTTTTGGGTGGTGTCTTGACGTTGTGGTTCCCTTCCCTTTCAATGAGAACCCGTCTTGACATGGTTTCCAACTTCTTATTCATAGGTCTAGGCAAATACACTCTCCTATGCAACTTATAACAATAAGGGCGAATATGACTATGCATACCACAATGATGACAAATAAAAACAGGATGTACAGGGTGTACCTTTTTTTCTTTTACCTTACCAACTCTAGGAAGTTTGAGAAGTCTATCCTCATGTTGAATTTTTTATTCTCCTTTTCCTTGAGTTCTTGTATCATGAGATGTAGATGCACTCTGTTTTTGCTCTTTGTTATCACCAAAGCCAATGCCACTCTTGTCAGAACAAATTTGTTGAGACCCAATGATATTGTCCAAAGTCTTTGATCCTCTGTTCCAAAGACCAATGGTTGTCATAGCACACTTGAGTTCTTCCTCTTTCTTGATCATTAGTTCTTCCAAAGCAACTTGAGATATCTCGAGAGTTTCAATCTTTTCTTCATATGTTGCATAGATTTGCTGTAGCTCATTCCTCTCTGTCTCACAAGTCAAGAGTTTTGCACAAAGAACTTGTCGATCATTAGAAATTTTAAGGGCATCATTCCTAGCCTCGGAAATCTCTTTCTTTAATTTGACATTCTCACTTTCACATGCTTTGAGTTTCGTAGTGAGTTTGTCATTCAATTTGGATAAGTTAAGAGACTCCTTATACAACTTTTCATAAGCTTGCTCAAGCTCTTCATCATCACTCTCCGAGGATTCATCATTAGTGGCATTCTCAACCGACCTCTTCGGATACTCTGTTCGTCCTTTAGTTTCAGAAGCCGCCATGAAAGCAAGGAATTGTTTATGTCCCTTTTCGCCTTGATCTTCATTGTCACTTTCATTTTCATCAGATTCTGATTCATCATCCCAAGTGATAGCGAGGGCTTTTTGCTTCTTCAAACGAGTGGGGCATTCTGAAGCAAAGTGGCCAAATCCTTGGCATTCATAGCATTGGACTCTTTCAGAGTTTCCTAGTATCTTTCCTTTCTCCTTCTTGGCTATAGAATTAATTTTTAGTTTATCTTTGCCTTTAGATTTATGAGTATGAGTAGAGTCCAAAAGATCCAACTGTGATTAAAAAACCACGGGCAACAGCCACAAAACAATCCACTAAGAAGATTTAAAGGAATTACACAGGTATACTCTCAATTACCTAGCGAATCCACGCCTAATTGAACCAACCTCTATGTGCCTCTTCCAACCCCATCTTCACCTCGGAATTGTCTTTACGATGAGCCACTCCAGAATCCACCGAAGCTTCAGGCTCGAATTCTTCAGAATCCACCGAAGAACAACTCTCTATTTCTTGTGTATAACAAACAAAACCTTTGATGTACTCTCTTTAAACCATGAGTTGAATACTCAATAAAACATCAAAGAAAACTAAAACAAACAAAACAGATTAACACATAAACCCAAAACTAGGAATACTTTTGGATTTCTATAAGTAATTGGATTTCTTCCAAAACTAGGATTACTTTTGGATTTTCTATAAATAGTTGGTTTTCTCCTAAAACTATTTAATTCCTCTAGATCTTCTTTTTGGTTCTTAAGGTTTATATCTGGGGATATTTTGTTAGTTTTCTTTGATGTTTTATTGAGTATTCAACTCATGGTTTAAAGAGAGTACATCAAAGGTTTTGTTTGTTATATACAAGAGAGAGAGAGAGTTGTTCTTCGGTGGATTCTGAAGAATTCGAGCCTGAAGCTTCGGTGGATTCTGGAGTGGCTCATCGTAAAGACAATTCCGAGGTGATGACGGGGTTGGAAGAGGCACATAGAGGTTAGTTCAATTAGTCGTGGATTCGCTAGGTAATTGAGATTATACCTGTGTAATTCCTTTAAATCTTCTTAGTGGATTGTTTTGTGGCTGTTGCCCGTGGTTTTTTAATCACAGTTGGAGGTGTCCAATTGTGGTTTTTCCACGTTAAAATCGTTGTGTTTTTTCAAGTACGTTTATAATTTTATTTTTAAAAATATAATATATATGTCACTTATATGCGTATTTTTCATTAAAAATAAAAAATAAAAATTAGTAAGAGTTGTAATCAATTAGACTAAATTGAGACAAAATCATAAATTTGGTGTCAAAATCCCCGTTTGGGGACTTACCTTTTTAGCCAATTAGCCAAAAAGTTACTAAATTAGTCAAAAAGCCAATAACTCATACCAAAAAGTCAAAGATTCTCTTTTCTCTCTACTTTTTGCACATCTTTTCGTAATTAGCCAAAAAATCATCCCAAACATACAAGTTTTTTTCACCTACCTTTTTAGCCAAATAGCCAAAAAGTTACTAAATTAGTCTGTTCCCAAACGAGGCCTAATCCAATTAAAATTATAGGAACCAAAAATAAAAACCAAAGTATAGAGACTAATGTCATAATTTGCTCTATTTTATATAATTTGGTTATTTGAAGTAGGAGTTCTCAAATTCTCGTTTAAATTACATTGTGTTTGTTTAAAGTTTTTAGGACAAACTTTACTTTATCCCTATAGTTTGGATCATGTGTGATTTATTTCCTAATGTTTAAAAATGATTGCATAACTCCTACATGATTTATAGACTGAAGTGTACAGTTAAACATTCCATCAAACTTAACAACAAGTTTGAAATATTTGGCAGACATAAGAGGGTTATATGCTCATTTTCAAATTTTAAGAGAATAAATTACACATGAAATAAAGCACAGTAAGTAAGTTAAAGTGCACTTTACCTTCCAAACAAATGACGAAATATCTATAGTTCACACACTTAAGTTATTTATATACAGAGGTATTTTAATTTTTTTTAGTAAATCGTTAACGGATTTAACAGTGTATCTCAGTCTATATACTTCGTGAGAGTTGTGTAATTATTTTTAAATATTAAAAGAATAAACCTTACATACCCCAAATCACAAAGAGGCACAGTGAAATTTATCAAAGCTTTTGTTTTGGCAAGGGGATAAAAAGTCACTTTTTGTCCTTAATTTATTTTGAATCGTATCACTTCTCTATTCTTTTTACGCATTTAAAAAAAAAAATTATTAAAAATTTAACTTTTAACCTAATTCCTAATAAAACAATCCTATAATCTTCTTTTCCAGGACTTATTTTGGGTTGACTGGCTGGGCAACCACCGGCCTAGTGCGGTGCGCAACCGTAGTTCCAAGTTGATAGAAAACTTTGCGGAACATAAACTAAAAACCATTAAGGATTCAATTCTGTACATGAAAACTATATGAATTTCTACAATACAACTTAAGTAAATACATACCTTGATCCATGATAGTATGAAATCCTCTTGCAAGAAAGAGAAACCTTGAATGGAAAATCTTGATCTTTAAGTTCTTAACTTGTCTAAGATCTTCAAACCACTTCTCTCTCTCTAGGCGATGGGAGCCTTCTTGTGGTGACAACTTAAGTTTTGATGGAGAGTATGGTTTGGGACCTTACACTATTTATACTAATATTCTTCCCATCAAAGAACCATTCATTCAATGAACTTCATTAAATAGATTAATGTATCTTATACATTCATGATACATAATGCATCTTCTATATTAATTAATTCATTAGATAAGATTAATGTATCTTACATATTCATAATAGATACATAATGCATCTCTAAGATTCATTCATAATGAATCCATCACATTGAATGTGCATCTCTAAGATTCATTCATAATGAATCCGTCACATTCAATGTGCATTAGCATTAGTCTTCTATATATTGAATATATAGGTGCATTCATCGATAATTAGTCACCATCTAATTGATGTACATGTATCTTACTTAATGAGATGAGTCTAGTATAATCATGCATAAGCCACATTAAGCCATATATTATAAAAATTCTTACACAAGTTCCATGCTATAATTGTCAACATGAGCTAATATATTCCATGCAGTCCATTTTAGCTGCGCGGACCTATACGGGTTTTGTTTTGGTTTCATGGGATTTTTTTTTGTTTTTTTTGCTTTTGGTAAGGTTAGAGAGTTACATTTTTAAACTCACAAAGTCACCTATGTATTAAAGGAGTGAGGTCATACATTATTAGATGTGTAATATATCAGAAATTGATATATATAATATCACATTATTATGGGTATAATTATGAGAGTATTTTGTAGGTCTAAACAATTTTTTTTGGGTATTATCTACAAAGATATATAAATAAATAATTAAATAGATTGATCTATTTATCATAACATATTTAATTTATCAAATTTGACACAAACAAAATGCACTACAAATGTGGTTTTAAAAATAAATGATCTATTTTTTTGATGACAAACGTGATAAATTGAATATGTTATATTTATCAAATCGATTTAATTTTTTGAACAAATTACATTGGTAGTCCCTACATTTTGCCTATGGTGTTATTTTGGTCCATATACTTTCAATTATCTCAATTTTGACCCTTAATTTTAGATTTTATATCAATTTAATCCAATTGATAAAGTCGTTAGGATTTTTGATGAAAAATTATTGTTAAATTGGTTGATGTTAACTTACTGAGTTGAGAAAGTTTATAATTTTGTCCATAAAGGCATGTTGCATGTTGCTTATTTGAGTATTGTTCGAAAGAAAATGCTAACAATTATAATCAATTGGATTAGATTGAGAGAAAATCATAAATTTAGGATTAAAATTAAGCTAATTAAAATTACAAGAACTAAAATGATATAGTGACCAAAATATAAGAACTACCGATGTAATTTGCCCTAATTTTTTTTTATGAATGATATACATAAAAATTTTAAAAAATAAATAATTTAAATCATTAAATTAGGACTAGTGATGAGTTTCCCAGGCCCAAAGAAACATTCTACAGTCCATAGCCAACTCCTATATGGTATTTCGAGAAAATTTGACAAAAACATTTCTTAACCAACGAAGTAATAGAAATTTGACGAAAACAAAAACAAAAAAGCAAAAAAAAAAAATAAAAATGCTACCAACTTTGTTAGCTAGTTAAAAAAATAATAATAAATAATCTTATCTTGTGTGTTGTATATTTTTCATTTGACGAAACAATAATGCGAATAGAAAAATTACAAATTTTGAATTATTTACTCAAAATTTACCTAGGAATAAAAATTAATGACTCAAATTCATTTCATTCATAAATGTAACTATTCAATACTCTTGAAATGCCATGTCTCTTCATACTTCTTTATTAATTATCATACATCATGTCTCATCGTATTCCTTAATTACCTGACACAAAATCATGAGTCATGCATTCTTCACCAATGATAACACCTTGGAGTATTGATCCAATAATCACTCTTCATGATAGATTTTATGATATATTTTTTATGATCCCTAACATTATTAATCCAATAATCACTCTTCATAAACTCCATATTCCATCAATTTAATTTCTATCACACATATTACCATTTTGAACAAGAGAAAAGTTAGGGATTATGAAAATTTTTTCATGAAAATGAACATGAAAGATTTATGATTCTTGGATTACCTTGATTAGTGTGTATTGCTGTATTCTAAGTGTAATTCAAGAATCACAAAACTTTCATGATTATTTTCATGAAATTTTTTTCATAATACCTAACATTGTTGTTTGAACAAATTATGAAACTTTAATTTGGAGACACTTAGGAAAAGTCTTTCATGAAATGAAAACCTTCATGAATGTGTTGGCCACTGCCAGCACAACTTGTGGACCAAAACACTGCATTATTTGTAATGATTTTTCGTCAAAGTTCAACTCCGTCAGTCACTGCATTTTGTCTCTCCCCTAATTTTCCACAAAACCGGCCTCATTTCTTTTTCTAGAAGCTATGTCAACGGTTCAGTTGCTATCTCCACCTCTCTGGCTTGCTTTGCCAAGCTAGCAAAAAGTTAGTTTTTGATTTTTTTTAATTAAAAAAGTTAATTTTTTTTATTAAAGTCACTACTCAAAAAAATTAATTTTTTTGGTTAAAAAAAAAAAAAAAATCAAAAATTAACTTTTTATCAACTTCCTAAAATATCACTCTATGACCTTTTGGTAACATGGTAAAAAGTCATGTTTTTAGCTTGGTTCCAAAAAAGTTATATTAGCTTTTTTAGCAAAAAGTCATTTGGCAAGTTAAAAAAAAGCTACATATAAAATTATAATTATACCTTTAATATTATTTAAAGTTATACATGGATAAAAATATAAATTTTCTAAATTAGGTAGGGTAGTTTGATCATTTTATTGTGATGTGACATTATAAATAACTATTAATCAAAAAAGTCAAAAGCAACTTTTTACCAACTTCTCAAAAATACTTTCTAAAAAAGTCAAAAAACTTAATAAAAAACTAAAATCTAACTTTTTATCATCTCCCCAAAACGTTCCGCTATCTCCTCATTATATATCTACATCTGATTTTAATAAATTGTTGAAACACAAAAAAGTATCCCCATGATGAAGAGTTTCATCACCGTTTTGTTCCTTTCCATTCTACTTTGCTTGCTTGGCCTCACCACCACCACCAAAGCATCCCCGAATTACCTTTACACTCAATGCCCAAACACAACAACTTACACTCCCAACAGCACATACCAATCCAACCTCAACACCCTCTTCTCTGTTCTCGCTTCCAAGTCCACCACCATCAATGGCTTCTACAACTTCACTGCTGGCCTCAGCCCCCCCGACATGGCCTACGGCCTCTTCCTCTGTCGTGGCGATGTTTCAACCCAAATCTGTCAAGACTGCGTGGCCACTGCTACTAAAGAAGTAGTACAAAACTGTCCCAATTCGAAGGCTGTTACGATTTGGTACGATGAGTGCATGTTGCGATACTCGAACAAGTCAATCTTCTCGATTTCCGACCATTCTTTCGGATTAATCTTAGTTAATACAGAGAACATAAATGATCCAAAAAGTTTTACAAATTTGTTGGGAAAAGTAATGGATGATGTAGCGACTCGTGCTTCGAATGGCGTGTTGGGTAAGAAGTTCGCGACGAGAGAAGCTGACTTCTCTGCACTTCAGAAGCTGTATGGATTAGCGCAGTGCACACCGGACTTGACTACCTTTGATTGCAATAGTTGTCTCAGAGATGCTATCTCGAGTTTTCCGGATTGCTGCGACGGAAGAAGAGGTGGGAGAGTTCTGTTTCCAAGTTGCAATGTCCGGTACGAGACTTATCCTTTTTATGCGGCACCGACACCGCCGCCTTCTCTAGTTTAAATAGCAGTATCGAGATATATATCTGGTCAATATTGTACTTTTGATATATCGATAACGGCTAATATTTAAAACTTATTAAAACTTGCGCAGGTAGCTTATAAAATAATAAAATCTTCTATATCACAAGAACCTTTTTTATGCCGACACCGCTGCCTTCACTAGATTAAATAGCAGTATTGGAATATGTATCGGTATTTGGTCAATAATAAATAATATTGATTGATATATGTATAACGTCGATATTTAACAACTTATTAAAACTTGTCAAGTTAAAATAATAAAGGGATTCGGGTGATAAATTTAAATTTTCTTTGTCTAAAGGTTTACATGTTAAAATATGGGTGATTTTATTTACACACCACTGTCACTTTCAGTACACACCATTACATATACACAATAATTTTTAGAATTTAAAAATATTGTAATTTACACCTTAACTTTCCATTACTAACCTTATATTAACACACTACTAACTATTTGAATACACACAATTGCACATACCAAAAACTCTTCATCTTCATCATTACACACAACAAAACCCCACAATCTTCAGAACAGATACAAACAGAGACCATCTTCGTTGATCTTGATCTCCATCGTCGCGGAAGTTTCATTCGATATCCATCTTCACCAGTGTTAATCTCCATAATTGGTGCTGAACTCTCATCATGTCTCATCTCACTGTCTCGTCGTTTCAGATAGCCAGCAAAGTGTTTCATTCGGTCTCCATTTTTGCTAGTCTTGATAGTTGTTGTCGGTCTTGAACTCTTGTCTCTTACCGTCGTTTCAAATTTATCAAATTAGTCATGTTTATAAATACAGAATTGAACAAACTTAATGTGTTTAAAAATTTATATCTGAACAATAAATAAAAGTTTAATTTATTTTAATTGAACTAACTTAAAATGTTCAATTTTTTATGTATGAACATTTAATATTTGGTCAATCTTAATAATTTGAACAAAATTATTTTGTTCAAATATAAATAATCGAACATTGTGTAAAACTTCAACTCTGGTTATCTGAATACCATCAAACTAAACTTCCCAACATGCAAACGAGATAAATAAAAAACTAAAAAATTAAGTCATAAACTAATAATTTCAATGTTCAAATCAACGTTTTCAATGTTTATATCGGAACCAACCATCTCAGTGTTTTCAACATTTTCAATGTTTTCAATGTTTAAAGCCGCAAACTCAACAGATTCGCCCAGAAGCAAATCAAAATCACCAAGTGCACCCAACATCTCCTACTCCCAGATGGCTATAGAAGCTACATCGCTAATGGATTTCCTGCTAAGGGCATCGGCCACAACATTGCCCTTTCCTGGATGATAATGCAACTCGAAGTCGTAATCCTCAATAAATTCCATCCACCTCCTCTACCTCAAGTTCAAGTCTTTCTGTGTAAACAGATACTTCAGACTCTTATGATCCAAAAACACCTCGAACCTCTCACCATACAGGTAATGCCTCCAAATCTTCAAGGTAAAAATCACAGCTGCTAACTCTAGGTCATGTGTAGGGTAATTCCTCTCGTGTATTTTCAACTGCCGCGAGTCATAGGCTACCATTTTTCCCTCTTGCATCAACACACAACCCAGACCCTCTCGTGAGGCATCACAGTAAACCGCATAGCCTAAACCTCTCTCCGGAATAATCAAAACCGGAGCGATGGTAAGTCTAACTTTCAGCTCTTGGAACGACTTTTCACAAGTCTCACTCCATACAAGCTTGACCCCTTTCCGCGTCAATCTAGTCAATGGTGAAACTAGCCTGGAGAAATCTTTCACAAATCGACGGTAATACCCAGCTAATCCCAAAAAACTGCGGATCTCAAAAACACTCTTAGGCTGTGCCCAATCCTGCACTCCCTTAATCTTGGATGTATCAACAGACACCCCTTTCTCGGAGACTACATGGCCTAAGAACTTGACCTCTCTTAGCCAGAACTCACACTTCCCAAATTTGGCATACAGCCTATGGGCTCTAAGCAACTCAAGCACCACTCTCAAGTGTTCCTCGTGCTCCTCCTCCGAAGGTGAATAAATTAGAATGTCGTCCACAAAGACGACTACAAAGCGATCTAAGAACTCCTGGAATATCCAGTTCATCAAATCCATAAACACTGCCGGTGCATTGGTGAGCCCAAAAGGCATCACTAGAAACTCATAATGGCCATACCGCATACGGAATGCCGTCTTTGGAATATCCTCCTCCCTGACCCTCAACTGATGGTAACCCGATCTCAAGTCTATCTTAGAGAAACAACGGGATCCTTTTAACTGGTCAAACAAATCATCTATACGGGGCATAGGGTACTTGTTCTTAACCGTAGCCCGATTCAATTTCTGGTAATCAATGCAAAGTCTCAAAGCCCCATCTTTCTTCTTAGCAAAGAGGGATGGTGCTCCCCACGGCGAAGTACTAGGGCGAATAATGCCCTTATCTAGTAATTCCTGGAGTTGAATCTTTAACTCACTCAACTCGGCTGGGGCAAAACGGTAAGGTGCCATGGAAATGGGCGTTGTGCCGGGCACTAAATCAATAGAAAACTCCACCTCTCGATGGGGTGGCAAACTAACAAGATCCTCGGGAAAGACGTCCGAGTACTCACAAACCACTCTCGGCAATACAGTCTGGGTCTCATCACACTCACTACTTATACAGCTAGCGAGAAGACAACTAAGCTCACTCCGCCTTCGCGGATCATACACTGGTGGTAAAACACTATCAACCCGGTCTCCCAAGAAGTGGAAACAATCCCCGCTCAAGGTACACACATTGACCCGCTGGCGATAGTAATCAATAACAGCCCGGTATGACGATAGCCAATCCATACCCAAAATCACATTAAAACCCGACATAGCCATAACTACAAAAGAAAATGGAAGCTGGCGGTCGGCGACTTCAATATCACAACCTCTACACCCCTACTTCAAAGTCAACTCACCCTCAACAGGTGATACAACACAAATAGGAGATGCTAACTGCGCCAACTCCAACCCCAAAACAGATGCAAATGCAGCAGATATAAAGGAATGGGATGCACCCGTATCAATCAACGTATTAACAACCGAGTTGCAAAATAAGAAGGTACCTCTCACAACAGATGGAGCCAGTACAAGATCCTGCCCGGTAACAGCATACAAACGCCCAGAAGGTCTTTGATCTACCTGCTCACCTCTCGGAGCATAAGTCTGCTGTACAGACAGAGACGATAAGGCTCCCTAATTGGCCCTCGAGGCCTAAACTGACTGAGCTGGTTGATGGCTCTAAGTCTGCCTCGAACCAGATGCACCAGATGTGCCACTCAACTGCGAGCAAAACCTCTTCAGGTGCCTCGCCTGACCACACTGATAACAAGAAATCGGCTGACATCTGCCCTGACTCTGGCTCTAAGGACGAGTCGAAGATGAAGCTGCTCTCTGCCCTCCTCCCCTCTGCGGGCAAGCTAGAGACTTGTGGCCTAGCTGACTACATTTGTAACAAGTAACGTCTCTCTGACTGCCTCTCCCAGAACCTGAACTCGGCACTGGAAAGGTGGATCTCACAAAAGCACCCTGCGACTGCTGAGGGTTAGAACCCCTCTGCCTCATGCCATCCCCCTGGCCATCCTGACTCCTCTTGGAGCCCCTCAACCTCTCCTCCTCATCATGCATAATAATCTTCATATAGGCCGTAGCATCCACAAGGCGTCCATACTCCCGACTCATGGACCCAGCAACCCTAACCTTGAGTCCGTGCCTCAACTTCCTTTCGAACTCCAAACAACGGCGTTCTTCTGACGCCACTAGCTCAGGTGCAAACCCAGATAAACTGGTAAATGCGGCCTCAAACTCGGCCACTGATGAACTCAGTTGCTTGAGCTGACAGAACTGATCTCTCAACTTCTCCCTAACAGCGGGAGACAAAAACTTCTCTTGGAAAGCATCAACGAAAGCCTCCCAAGTCCCACCAATACGGCCCCGAACAAACTTCCACCACTGACCCGCATCTCCCTTCAGCTGGAAGAACGCCAAGGTCACCTTCAAAGCCCTGTCTTCGATGCCAAGCATCTCAAACGTTTTCATCATCTGCTCAAGCCACTCATCAGCCTTCAGTGGCTCTTTAGGATCCGCCAGAAACTCATCCGGATTAGATCGGAAAAACTCTCTCTTCAGAAAGGAAGGCCTTGCCTTAGTAACATGGGCTTGGACTTGATTCTCAGCTCTGAGAATGTCCATGGATTCCCTCAATGCTCCTACCATCTCGCGGGCTAAGGCGCTCATGGCCTGCTGACCTACTGACTCGGCCACATTGGCCTGACCAACACCCTCCTGCTGCACCGGTATCTCATCCGGTATAGGCATCTCCTGCCTCCTAGGCCTACCTCGCCTACCACCACGTCCTCGTCCTGACATCCTAATAAAGGTAACAAAGATCATTAGCTCATTCATAAATGTGTCGAAGCTACAACACTCGCGTCCTAATGCATTGGACAACAGTAATTCATTCCACGTAAGCACATAATCACATAAGCACTTACGAAATTTCATTTCTGGATAATGACAGTCCCGAGGCGTTGCTAGAGTTCCAGTTAGAAACAGCATTGATCAAGTGCTTTTCCAACAGGACTCCCAGAAACCCAAGGATCCAATCAACATCCTAGAAATTAAATCCCATACCCATATAGTCACGTAAGCATGTTACCACATAAGTACATAACACTACATCTAAGTCTCTAACAAGCGAGACAAACCCATTGTGGTACTAACCACTTCCCACGTACCCAAAGTATTCAAACCCGGTACGCTTTGATACTAAGTTGTAACGCCCTCAAAATGAACCCATAATTCATGCATTCATGATACAAGAAATTGACAATATATTCAAGAGAATAAGGTGTACATCTACTTATCAGAGTATTTATCACAAAAGTATTACATGTTGACAACAAAAGTAAATGCCCTATGGGCTTACAACTTTCCAAGCCAACACTTGGTTAGAAAAAGGAGAGTACTAACGCAAACACATTAAGCCCTCGGCTTGAATTTACATGTAATACACAAAAAGGTAAACAACAAAAGATCTTCAAGCCTCTAAGTCTCCCAAGCTACGTCCTTGGAGGTGGCATATCACCTGAACCTGAAAATGATGTCCCCTATAGGGTGAGCCAATGCCCAGTAGAGATATACTAAACCAAATATGAGAAATAACTAAAACAATAGCATTTGATATATGGTTGACACTTATAAACCAACTTACAACACATTTCAATTCAACATCAAGTACATCTATTTTTCATTTCAGTTTCCTTCACTTATACAGTTTTGATTCGTAATTATGGCTCAGAACTTGGCCAAACAATTCAATGAGACTATAACACATATTAAAACACTTCTATACTTCACAATTCACATGAGAATATAACTCATATTAAAACACTTCCATATTTTAACACTTCCATCTTTCAAGTGATACACAGATTTGTTATATCAGTGGAGTCCATCCCCTATCTCCTCTCAAACCATGGAGTACATCCCCTATCTCCTCTCAAACAATATATATATACAATGTATTTAAACACTTATCATATACAATGATCAATCAATACACACATTTGCTATATTATTCCAACCGTCATACTCAATGACATATTCAATGTGATTAGTTTCAGTTTTCCCTAATCATCATACAATGTCTACAACAATTAAGATTATCCTCCACTGATGGCCCAAAGCAGTTATCTCTAAACAGATAATAAATTTATCAACAGATAAAATATCGACATTATCATAGGTGAGTGATTAAATTATCCAACTATACCATTTAATCCCATAATTTCTCAATTCCATGATTCTCAACTCAATTTCACATTTTTCCAAATTAATTGTTCAAATTAATTATTCAACATAATTATGTCATTTTTCTCCATTTCTCAAATATTGATCCTAAGACCAAATTTCACCAATTTAACTCACAAACTCATATTCCCAAGGCCTTATATGCACATGGAGCTTTAAAACACAAAACCCCTCTTTTATAAATTACACATCAAGCCCTAACTTTTTCCAAAATTTACCAACAACACCATCTAATCAAAATGACCAAAATTTATGTTAAAACTCATAGAATAGAGTAGGTTATCCCTACCTCGAAATGAAGAGACCAAATGGAGAAGATGGAGGAAACGTAAGATGCTCCAAACCAGAAGATTTTCGGATCAAAGTGAAGCTCACACCAAGCACAACCTTTCTTACAAAGGGACTAGGCTAGAAACACACTAGAACTAGGTGTATTTTTAGAGAGAAGTTAAATGTAGAGAGAAAGGCAGCTGATCTAGGGTTTGAGAAGAAAAGAGATGTAGAAAAAGTGAAAAAGAAGCTGCTGCTGCGAATTGATATATTCGAGGCTCGCTCGAGCGAAGGAGTGGTCGCTCGAGCGACCAGGCACAAAGAAACCTCGCTCGAGTGTAAAAAGCCTCGCTTGAGCCAACAATTCGAAGCTTTAGGTCTGCAATCCAGAAGCACGCTCGAGCGAAGAAAAGCTCGCTCGAGCGAAGAAACTCAAAACATAGCCCTCGCTCGCTCGAGTGAAGGAAAGCTCGCTCGAGCTAAGAATTACAACCTTCAGGTCCAGAACCAAACGCAGACGCAAGCTCGAGCGCAAGACCTCTCACTCGAGCCACCAAACACAACACCCAACTCTTGTTCGAGCGAAGGAACCCTGGCTCGAGCGAAGGATCTAAAACACAGAGTTCGCTTGAGCGACAAAAGCCTCGCTCGAGCGAAGAAACAAAATTCTGGGCAGTAACTATTGGTTTAAACTCACTACCAA
Source organism: Camellia japonica (assembly GCA_030407325.1). Classification (NCBI taxonomy): domain Eukaryota; kingdom Viridiplantae; phylum Streptophyta; class Magnoliopsida; order Ericales; family Theaceae; genus Camellia; species Camellia japonica. Next base: position 21,370,825 of record JAPPVO010000014.1, read on the forward strand.
CCTGTAACAAACTTGCCTAACACATCCCAAAACTCAAATATAAAGAATTAAAGGATGACAACATGATATATACAACAACCAACACCGCGGAACCTAAGTCCGGAATACAACAACCAAATGGGGAAAAACCGGGATCGCTATAGTGAGAGTCGGAGATGTGCTTCAATCTAAAGTAAAACAAACTCTACTCTCACTCACGCTCGAAAACTGATGAAGGCACCACCGTTGGATCCAAATCTACATCCATATCCAACCTTCTTCGATCCAGATCATCACAGATCTTGGTTTCTCTCTCTCTCTCTCTCTCTCTCTCTCTCTCTCTCTCAAATTGATCTGAACCGATGGTCTCTTTTCCCTCTCTTATTATATCTATACATATACCAAATGTCTACTCTTCTCTCTCTTCTGTCTCTGTATTCTCTTCTCTCTCTTTCTCTAAATTCTGGATTTTACTTCGATTGTTCAAAATCCAATTCATCACAAGGTCTCACTAGATAAAACAATCAGACATGCCAATATATCAATTTGAATCGATCCAAGAAACCCCAATTTTTTGATCTTTTTAGCGTTGAATCAATTTATGTATTGGATATATATGAATTTTTTTTTTGAAGTTCTTGTTGATGTTGATGTTGATGTTGATGATGATGATAATCCAAGTTTTTGTGTGTGTGTGTGTGTGTATTGATGATAATGGTGATGAAACAAATTGCAACAAAATATGGATATATATATATATATATATATAGAGGGGGGGAAAGAGAGAGAGATTTGAACAGATAGAATTTGGTTTGTTTTGGTATTTCAACACACACACACACACACATATATATATCGACAAAATCAATAGAGATTTTTTCAACACATAGAGAGAGCAAAGAGAGGTGGAGAGAGAAACAGATACATAGAGAAAATAGAACTGGATAAAGGAAAAACTGAGAAAACATAAAAAAATCGAAAACTGAAAAACAGATTTAAAAAATAAAACCAACGAAAGTGGTTCTTGTTTAAAATTTTAACATCATACCTTGATTATTAAAGTACCATGTAAAATATTAGAGTTCATAAAATATAATTTAAACAAAAAGAAAGTGTATGAAGATATTGTAGACGTCCCCGAACGCCCCGGGAGAGAATGAGTCCCATTCCGTTCATTTTGGGCTCACTACAGTTCAGGACTCCAATGTCACGGTTCTTAATCTGAACCAAAGAGTCCAAATCCGACAAATCGTTTTGAGAAAACAGATTTTTGAAAGAAGTGCTAAACATGGACTGCTTTGCCAGATACAGAGTCGCCACCTAAATATTTTATTTTTGGGAAATTTAGGAAACCCTGACTCATTGCCTAAGGCCACGTGTCCGTCATCACCAAAGTTGCCTCGGCTCGGGAACTTGGGTACGATTGGGGAAGGTCACTTCGTGAGCACCGCCGCTCGCCCGATCAAAGATCAGCCTCTACTAACCATGATATCGGGTTTTGAAAACCTTATGCATTCTTATTCCGGTTATTAGCCTAGATTTACTATGTGATGCGCACAGCATACAAGTATAGACCGGGTCGCCTGAATTGGAACAAAACATTTTATGTTTGTTTTTGAAAGATGGTTTGCTACTCGCAAATAGGCTTAAAATGCAGATTTTGCTACCCTCAGGTGGGTTTAGAAAAGATGGTTTTGCCACTATCTAGTGGGCTTAAAACTCATAGTCAATGCATTGTTCCAATCCAAATAACCCAACCTTCACCCACAGGCATTCAGGCAGTTATATCACATAAGCAAATAGTCTCATGGTAAGCATGCTATCATGGCAGTCACTCACACACATGCAAGGATGCTAAAGCATAAAAACTTACCGAGTACTCCAAGCCAAAACAGAAACTGATTAGAAATCATGCATGATTCTAATTATACAGAAATGCCTAATGCAACACATGCAATAATGCAACTATAGCAGGCTCGGCTATTCTAAACATGGCATATGGAATGCTACAGCTATCAAGTATTCAAGTTGGAATTGAAATACAAATGCAGTTAGTATGATGCGCCGAGCCCGGTGCATCCAAGACAGATGAATGAATGCAAACATGCTGTCATACTGTATGCTAATTGAAACATGCCCCAATCTAACCATCATAAGCTGGTAAATAAAAGGGAAAGTAAGACGTGGGGTTGGAAGACATACATCACACGCACGCACACTTATTACAATTGTGCCCTCACTCGGAGGGTTCGAAAGAATAATATACAGTCCCGAATAAATAGTACAGTCCGAATAAATACAAAACCCTAATTAATTAACAAATTAAACTAGGAAAGCTGTAAATTGGCATGCAAGCCAGGGACTGCCTCGACTCTATTCTGGATGATGAATGATGCATGTTCGGGTTGCCTTGCGCGAAAATCCACTGCGATGCCCCAATTAGCCTCTGTTTTACGATTAATGCCGGAATGTAGTGCAAGGCTTTTGAAAGCTGCTGATTTCTGATTTGCTGCAACAGAGAGCAGAAAAGGGGCATGGCAATGTATTTTCACATATGTATGCATGTCTCGATCCTCGTACCACCAATCACGCATCTCGATGCATGATGGTCGGGGAGTCGAATTGCACGACTCAATATGAAATGAATGCACATGAAAACACAACAAAACCTAAACTCCATCATGGGTAATCTGGAGTGTCGGCGACTGGGGAATTGAGACACGTTCCATCACTCGGAGTACGAAACGTACCTCGTTTCCCGTGCTCGGGCTAACTCCTATCCCAAACACAATGCAATATGCATGACATGCATGAATGCAACTAAGATACAACCTAACATGCACAATGCTATGAAATGGCATACACGATGCACGAGGTAACATGGCATACACAATGCGCTAACACACAATGCTATGAAATGAAATGGCATGCACAATGCATAATGGACTTACACCAACACAAGTGGACCTCAGCCACACTCACATAGGAGGCCATTAGGATGGAAATGAGACACTCGAGATGCGTGCACGCGTGCACGCGAACCGAGGACCGACCCTAAGGCACGAATGCCACTCTACCAAAGCATGGCAAAGCATGGAATATGGCATACAAACATGCAAATTTCAGCGCTAAAACATGATGCTAAACAGCCCCGAAACATGGCAATATGGCACCCGATGCATGAGGTGAGACCCGAAACTCAAAACGGCACATGGAATGACTTATAGCTATACAAAGCATGCATTATTTGATCATGAAGCATGAAGACAGAGTCAAGGCAGTCCCAAAACATGAACATTTTAGTTCAAAGTGTGGCCAAAAGTGCTAGCAAGATGGCTTAAATTAGCATGCAATTTTGACAAACATGGTTTACATGGCAAGTGTATGAAGCAAGTGAACTCATCAAACCAACAAAAATCAGTGAATAAAACATGCCAAAATATGCCCAAATAACCATGGAAATGCAGCCAACACATGCACAAATGAGGGGTTCTTTAGAGGGCATACAAAGGGATTCTTAAGCACATACAAGATAGACATGTGGCAGCCCCAAACCAACTTTGAAAATCAAATATGATAGTCTAAAACTCCAAATTGGCCCCAAAATCAGTAACAAAGCATGCAAGATAGGGCCTCTTTGGAAGGCCTGAAATGACCACCAAACAAGTCAAGGTGAGAGGGGGTCACCCCCCTCTGTGGAGCTCAAAACAGTGGCCAAGCCACTGAAAATCCACTGGATTTCAGTGGCTAGAGGCCAAACCAAAGTATGCAACAGGGCTAGGATATAAGGCTCAAAATGGGAGGCAACCAAGCATACAAGATAGCATATAACTTCAAAAAAATGGAACCTTAATAAAATGAAGAGGATTAAAACAAGCATTTTCTCAGTTTATAACAAGTCTCAAAAGTGAACACAAATAGGCTAATCTATCATGCAAAAATGGCCCTAAAAGAGATAATAGAGGTAAGAGGCAGCAGCTGCCCCAAATGGCAAAGAGCCCTTCAACAAAGTTAAGAGGGCTCAAAACATGGCACTTTACAGTTTACATCAAGCCACGAAAATGAACACAAGTGAGGCTAAACTATCATAAGAAAAAGGCCTAAAAGGGGGATAAAGAGACAAGTGGTAGAAACTGACCTCAAACAGAGGAGAACTCTTCAACAAAGTTGAAGAGGGGCTCAAAAAAAGACATTTTACAGTTTATGACCAAGTCCAAAACAGCTCACAAATAAGCCTAAAATACTATGCAAAAATAGGCCTAAAAGAGGGTTTAAACACAAAGGGTGAGGAGGAGACCTCAAACAGAGAAAGACCCTTGATCAAACATGGAGATGAGCTCAAAATATGGCTATTTACAGTTTGGGTCGGAGCCCAAAAATGCAAGCAACAAAAGCTAAGAAAGCATGCAAAAATAGGCCTAAAAGAGGGATAAAGAGGCTTACCCTTGTAGAGCAATGAACCAGCAACTTTTTGACCAAATTTCTGAGCTTCCAACCTCTGGAAACAGCCTCAAAGTGTTGGAATGGAGGATGGAGGTGTGTGCTATGGGTTGTAGTGTAAATGGTGCAAGAAGCTTAGGGTTTTGGAGCTTGGAAGAGAGAGAGAGGAGCTTTAATGCAAGACCCAAACAAAACTTTTTTAACCCTCCTAAATGCAGCTGGAGCTGCTGGTTTTATAGAGGGAGAGAAGGGAAAAGGGGGGGGAAAATCAAATTCAAATTTCCCCCCCAAAAGGTTGACCCTCGGGCATAGGGCCTAGAGGAAAACAAATTGCACATCTAGAACACACTTGGGGAGGGGGTCATGGCCGGCCAGCTCAAAAGGGCAAAAAAGGTCATCCAACTAGGTAAGTGGCCGGCCTGCTACATTTTCTGGCCGGCCTGCTACTTTTCAGGAAAAAAAATGGGTCTGCCGGAAAGAAGGGTGGCCGGCCAGTGATAGGGAAGTCCAATGGTGGCCATTCAAGTGTCCAAATTGAAGCCCCGGAAGTTATCTTTCCAATGGCGCAAACCTTGCATTAAAATTCCTCCTGTGGAAAAAGTTATGCCCTTTTTGGTGAAGCCGCGCAGATTTCGGTCCAACCGGAGTGATGCCCTACTTCAATCAACTATATCTCCCCCGTCCGGAATTGGATTTAGGAGATTCTTGAGTGCAAAATGAAGCCCCGGAAGTCTTATTTCCAACGGTGGTGGCCTCATAGCTTGATTCCAAGTATGCAAATGAATAGGCCCGATTCGGCGAGGGCTGTTCGACTCTTTCTTAACGGTTCATGCCCATTTTCTCCCCCAACTGGATTTCTTCCCTCTTCTCCCTTTTCTTCAACTCCAAACCCCTAAGTAAGGTGTTTTGAAAGATTTTTCAAAGATTTCATCTCTCTTTCATTCATTTCCACTTTGTCCTTGCTCGGTTTACCGAAAAGCGCAACATTTGACAAAATGCGAGCCTCGGAACATCGTAAAAACTTTATTTCAAAAACGTTTTGAAAGAGGGTTTTAAGACTAAAATCTTTTGATCAAGATCGTTTTGGTCCAAAAAAAGGGGTATGAAGTTGAGATTTGACTCTCTCTCCTTGCCGAAGAAATTGAACCTTTGCACTGCACAACTTCCAAAACCATCAGTCGCGTCCAAGTCTTAAAGGTGGTCAAAAATGGGGTGTCTACAGTTGCCCCTCTTTGACAGAACTCGGAAGTCAAGAAGTGACGGGAGTGAATGTCAAAGCCCAGAGACGACCCATTTTTGACAAGGCCGAAGACTTGGACAAACAAACAAAATATAGATAAATAAATGGTTGTGCCCGCAGGCTGCCTACGTATCCTTTTGTAAGGAATCAAACCAGCGTAGTTCAGGGGCAGGATGCAAAATGATATGCAGAAAGATTTTGATAATTGGACTTATACGCTACGCGAAGCCGGTTTGAAAGTTGGACTTATACGCTACGCGAAGCCGGTTTGAAGATTGGACTTATACGCTACGCGAAGCCGGTATGGTATGAAAATTGGACTTATACGCTACGCGAAGCCGGTTTGAAAATTGAGGACTCATGCAATGCACTGCAATGTAGTGGCTAAGATGCAATGTAATAGCTAAGAGGTAAAGGTACCTTACAGGGGCAATTGGCAATGACTTACCTCGGCAATGTCCTACCTCATGCTGATGTGGGAATCTTCCTCTTCTTCTCAGTTGAACCACAGGTACTACTTTTCTCCCTGACTATGGTTGCAGCTTTCCCTATTCTCCAACAGGGTGACAGACTAGGTTGGATCAGTATCCAGAATTGAGGCGCATACAGATGCTATCTCAATCTATGGGGCTGCCATACAGATTTCAAGCCGAGGATATACCCCTGGGTATTTAAACCAGACTTTAGTCTCGGAAATCCCGAACCTTTGTGTTCTAGGCATGAGCCATTCGAACTCTAGTTTCCACCGTCTCAGTTGGTCTCCTAGGAACTCACCGCTAACACAGGCAGGTGGCTATACCAGACCACCGGAAGTCGTTCGGGCACGACAAACACCAAAGGAATTGCACCTTTAGAGGATTTAAGGTCTCCTAGACCGGGCAATAAAACAGATATGATGCAATGGATGTAATAGATGTGATGCAATAGATAATAGATGCGATGCAACAGAGAGTGCAATAGATGCAAAATGGTGACGTACGCCAACCACGCTGGACTCGTGAGTGGAGGAAGAACAAAGAAAATCAATCAGGAGCGCGTTCTACGCAACCTAAGGTAAATTCCAAACACGCTGAAATCGTGTGAGGAAGGGGACACTCGAACCACGCTAAAATCGTGAGAGGAGGTCCAAAAACAACCGCTCAAGTGCGCGCACAACACAACCCGAGATAAAATCCAAACACGCTGAAATCGTGTGAGGAAAAGAACACTCTAACCATGCTGAAATCGTGAGAAGAGGTCCGAAAACAACCGCTCAAGTGCGCGCACAACGCAACCTGAGATAAGATCCAAACACGCTGAAATCGTGTGAGGAACGGGACACTCAAATCACGCTAAAATCGTGAGAGGAGGTCCAAAAACAACCCGTCCAGCGCGTCTATAATGCAACCTGGGATAAATTCCAAACACGCCGAAATCGTGTGAGGAAAAGAACACTCTAACCACGCTGAAATCGTGAGAAGAGGTCCAAAAACAACCGCTCAAGTGCGCGCACAACGCAACCTGAGATAAGATCCAAACACGCTGAAATCGTGTGAGGAAAAGAACACTCTAACCACGCTGAAATCGTGAGAAGAGGTCCGAAAACAACCGCTCAAGTGCGTGCACAACGCAACCTGAGATAAGATCCAAACACGCTGAAATCGTGTGAGGAACGGGACACTCAAACCACGCTGAAATCGTGAGGAGAGGTCCTAAAACAACCCGCCCAGCGCGTCTTCAACGCAAACTGGATAAATTCCAAACACGCTGAAATCGTGGTGAAGAAAGAACACTCTAACCACGCTGAAATCGTGAGAAAGTCCAAAAACAACCGCTCAAGTGCGCACACAACGCAACCTGAGATAAATTCCAAACACGCTGAAATCGTGTGAGGAAAAGAACACTCTAACCACGCTGAAATCGTGAGAAGAGGTCCGAAAACAATCGCTCAAGTGCGTGCACAACGCAACCTAAGATAAGATCCAAACACGCTGAAATCGTGTGAGGAGCGGGACACTCAAACCACGCTGAAATCGTGAGGAGAGGTCCTAAAACAACCCGCCCAGCGCGTCTTCAACGCAAACTGGGATAAATTCCAAACATGCTGTAATCGTGTGAGGAAGAGAACACTCTAACCACGCTGAAATCGTGAGAAGAGGTCCAAAAACAACCGCTCAAGTGCGCACACAACGCAACCTGAGATAAATTCCAAACACGCTGAAATCGTGTGAGGAAAAGAACACTCTAACCACGTTGAAATCGTGAGAAGAGGTCCGAAAACAACCGCTCAAGTGCGTACACAACACAACCTGAGAAAGTCCCGGAGGACAACGATCCCAAACGCTGCTCAGCGTAAAAGGATAATAATGGTAGAAGATAACACAAGTGCAAATAAATGCAAGTAAGGTGTGCATGACAATACGAGTGGAAAGGTGCATAACAATGCGGGTGGATGGGTGCATAACTTTGAAGCAGGCATCTTGCGCTTGAAGTAGAGGCACACTCATACTTCGGAGCATTGACAAGGCTTGAAAAGGTACATCCGGAATACAATCACGGAATTTTCTAAAGTTGAAGCACACTCAGATGCTTCCATTTTCCCTCTTTTCTTTTGCTTTATAGTCCGGAACCTATGTAGCTTCAGATAGGTCCTTGTTTTACTGTTCACACTTATCGGGGGTGGACCCTGCAGTTTTATGAAAGAACAAATACTGTTTTGAACAAATGTGGAGAACGACACGGCACTCGGAGCACAAAACGATTTTATTTTCGAAATTGAGAGATGAGTTTTCGACCAAGTATTGAGCCTACGACTGAACACAGCAAAACGACTCAACAAGGAAATAAAAGGCACACAACCTAGACACATCGAGTAACACTCGAAACGACTCAAAACAAGAATCGAGATAAAACAAAAAAAGACACGACACTCAGACGT